>JBBPKY010000520.1:0-19264 GCA_038089495.1 Xerocomellus dryophilus
AGCCGGGGCAATGATTGGCCTCAATCAGGGTCACACTCACTCCTCCGGTATTAGGTATCATTGTCGGTGTGTCCAATGGCAAGGGATGGATCCATCTAGGATCTACAGTTAGCATGTGTATAATTAAGTTGGCAGTCTCCTCTGCAGAAACATTAGCCACAGTTTAGACAAGCTGCTCGTGCATTGACCTGAACAATAGATGGGACCGTTCTTCCACTTGGATCCGAGATTGGTGTAGTGATCGGAATGCCCGTGGCTATCGGTAGTCCTGTCAGCGCGGGATGCGTGAACAGTGGGTGTGTTGAACAAACGTCAGAAAATATGCTGTGACACCAGGAATGGTACCATAGCAGAAAGCATCCACTGCGATTGGCATCCCTTGCAATACCTTGTAAAATGGAGCTTTTCTGCGGTTTCCCCGGGTGGGCTTGGAATCGCGATCAGCGGCAACATCCGCCTCTACCCAGATTTCATTCTCCTTATGTGAACTCATTAGCACGGTGTACAGATCGCCTCCATTGCCCTTGATGAGTGTGTTTGGACCACCGTCGTCAGATGTCAAGTCGGGTTTAATGGACACTGCAGTCGATAGACAATTTTGCATAACAGTGTTGTCATTTTGCAAGGTCGTTGTATCGAGGCATTGATTGACATGAGTCTGTGCTTCCTAACCGGTGAGGAGTAGTCAAGGTCAGGATTAGTGTGACAAGGTCTATCTGGCACGCTTACAAGGGCGAGGATTCCTGTCAATTCTATGCCGCACACTGGACAAAAGCGCTGCTCGTCGGAATGTTCTCCCTCATCCTCATCTATTCCGGCGCTATTATCCAATACTTGCAAAGAAACAAGTTCGTCGTCTGCAACAGCCCATTCTCCGATGGCAAACTCGACCGTGGGGTCGTTAGCTGAGTTGACCCTGGTGGGCATGTTTTCGTGTGCAACTGAATTAGTTTGACTCCTTTCGGTCGATTGGTCTCCTGTGCAGGATGGGTCAAGACTATCCCCAAGCCACACAAAACCCAGAAACACGAACTGATGGAGGTTTCCTCCAACAAAGGAGCTGAAACGCCAAATATGGATTCTGAATGGCCTGGTTTGGGAACGATTGGGGGTCGCTGACGCGTGTGGAACCCGTTGCTCGATGCCTCGACACACGGACCGGGGGGCCGCAACAGCGCTGAAGGTACACCGAAGGTATGCTTGTCTTCTGCATGTGTTGGAGTGGATGTGACTGAGTTCAGAGACTGAGAGTCTTCAGAAGCTCCTGTCCGGGAGTCTAGTCGAGGGCCTCTGTTTCCGTTCTCCTCACCATGGACACCGTTGTCACTGTCAGAATCGATGACGATTATCTCTCTTGATGCTACCTTGGTCTGTTGTACACTAGGCGCCAATTGTTGTGACGTTCTTACTCTTGCTCGCTTTATCGCATCAGCATTCGAAAAGAAATCCAATAGCGTGCGATTTGGAGGAGGTTCCTTGCGCTTTTTCGTTGATGGTCCTACGTGATCCGTTCGTGACTGCAAGGTCATGGTGGGAAGAACTGGAGTCATGCCGCGAGGTTTAAAAGTTCTAGTAAGTAGCTACATCATTGATAACGTCATACTAAATCAAACTTGGCTGACTGTTCCATCTCACACGTCGATTGGAGTTCGACCGATCTCCTTTATTCACCAACGGAGGCGTGTATTATCGTGAAATGGGCCACACCCATTGTGCACATTTCTTGTCATTTCAATCCATTATCGATGGCCGGGAGGCTAAGGGTTAGCATGTATCACTCTTAGTTGCGTGCGAGTTTTCCTTCCGTTGCGGTCCTCCTTGGTGCTCATTCGGCCCATACAATCCTATAAATTTCACCCATAATACAAATCTTTCTCATTCTCGCCCGCATCATCCACCCCGTCACGGCACCACCCGATGTCTGTTACCACCACCTCAATCCTACACAGGACACCGTGGGTACCGCCTGTCGCGGTCCGCGGTGAGGGTATCTATGTCGACCTTCAAGATGGCCGTCGTGTGATCGATGGGATCGGTGGAGCAGCCGTCTCATGCATTGGCACCAGCCATCCAAAGGTCATCGCCGCCTTCAAAGAGCAGCTTGATACCCTTACTTGTCCGTCTTGATTGATATTTCCGACATGACTGACGCACGCATGGGACTCAACAGATGTATACAATATGCAACTATCCAGCAATCCCGCAGAGGAGCTTGCAAAATTCCTCGTTGATTCAAGCGATGGAGCATTTGAACTCGTAGCCTTCGCATCCGGTGGTAAGTGCAACTGCAAAACAACAAAATGTAGCTCACAACACTCGACGACAGGTTCTGAGGCTATGGAGGCCGTAATCAAGCTTTCAAGACAGGTTGGTGATATCCGAGACCAACCGTCCTCTCTGATGTAGGGTTCTTATAGTATTTCGTTGAAATCGGACAACCTGGCAGAAAGAATTTTATTGCCCGTAAACTGTCATTCCACGGCAATACTTTGAGCACCTTGTCGCTTGCCCATCACCCCATTCGGCGTGCACCCTACGCGGATATCCTCGACAACGAGCATTTCCATCACGTTTCTCCGGCATATGCGAAACGCTTTCAAAAACCCGACGAAACGGAAGAGCAGTACGTTCAGCGCCTTCGACAAGAGTTAGATGATAAGTTCATTGAACTTGGCCCGGAGACCGTAATTGGATGTGAGTTCTTTCCAACTCGGGGTATACACAGCACTAAGTTTAATCCAAGTCGCCGCAGAGACTGTTGTCGGTGCCACCACCGGTGCCCTAGGTGCCCCAAAGGGGTACTTCGCGGCGATGAAGTCTGTTTGTGAGAAGTACGGAGCCTTGTTTATCTTGGACGAAGTCATGTCCGGGATGGGCAGTAAGCTAGTTTTCTTGTCTGCTGAACGGTGACATAATTTGTGTTCTTAGGGATGGGTTCCCTACACGCGTGGCAGAGCGTTGGTGATGGGGAAGCTCCAGATCTACAGGCGGTTGCCAAAGGTCTTGGTGGAGGGTACGTAACTGCATGCCTGAGGCATTGATCTAACGGAGGACCAAATAGGTATGCATCTATCGGAGCAGTCCTCCTATCCTCGAAAGTTGCGAGAGGTATACGAGGCGGATCGGGCCTTCTTAAACATGGACACACTTATCAGGTAGCGCGACTTTTCCTTTGAAACACGGGGCGATCTCAGCGTTCTCCTAGGCGCATCCATTGGCGTGTGCAGCATCCTTAGCTGTACAGAGGGTCATTGAAGAGGAGAAGTTGCTCCCAAAGGTTGTACAGAACGGCGAACTGATGGAGAAGCTCCTTCATCAGGGACTATTGACGGAAGGGGCAATAGCCAAGCCATTCACATTCGACATTCGTGGTCGTGGCGCACTTTGGGGCATCGAGTTTGATTTCTCGGGCCATGAAGCAAAACTTGACTTCAAGAGACAGACATTTGCTATGCTCGTCCAAGCTCGCTGCCTCGAGAACGGCCTCATTGTCATGGGAATGAATGGAGGTGCCAACCTTGATGGGTCCGAGGGCGACCATCTTATATTGGGACCTGCATATAATGCGACGACAGAGGAGATTGAGAAGATTGTGGATATATTTGTCAAGAGTGTGGACGAAATTGTGAGGGAATCACTGGTGTAACAGGATCCGAACTTGTTCGAAGTTCTGACGCAGATCTTGGTATTTATGTTTATAACGGACTGTTACTAGTCCACTTGCGAGGTGCTACTACGCCACTAGCATTACGGAGTTTCCCACGCCTTCGCTACGTTGTGGCCGAAGCAATACTACAATTAGCACGCTCACCCTCCAACAGCCATTCTGTTTCTTTCTCCTTGACCGCGACCTTGTCTTTGACTTCTCTTAAACCATCTGAATCGATGGCTGGGAGTATGCTCTAAATGGACTTCCAACCTATCCATCAACAAGAGGCCACAAGCTCAAGTATCGACCAGCTACCTCAATCAGAATCAGTCCAATTTCCATCCACTTCCACCTCAACTACTGTATTCGAATCAAGATCGCTTCGCTCCAGTGCTAGAGTCAAGGCTGCCAGGCAGAAGGAGAAAGAACGCGAGCAAGCAAGAGACAAGGATAGCGACGCAGTGGAGCAATTAAGTGCACCCTCGGAAAACACTCGTACACCTAAGCCTACAAGTTCAAAGAACAAACGATCTCGCGAAGCTACTTCAGGAAAGGGCAAAGCAAAGGACCCTGCCGACGATTCTACCCGAGCTTCTAAAAGGTGTGTCATCCTGTGAATCTTCCGACGCTATTGTGTCTGACGCTCATTTACCGCGGTTCCAGGGCAAGGAGAGCCACTTTCCCATCAACCTCAACATCATCACTCACTATCAACGAACCGACTAAGGACCGGAAAGGGAAGAAGCGCGCTGCGCCTGAAGCTGATTCTGAAGAAGAGGGGGCCAATTCAGCCGCTTTATCATCTTCCAAACGCACTAGAACTACCGCCTATTCCTTGAGATCCCGAGCCGGCCCCTCAACTTCGATCTCTGCACCAATGCCCAAAAAGTCTAGGTAGGTGTAACTGCCTCTCGTGCAACTATGGATTAAGGCTGTGCCCCTTAGACATTCTCCGTCCAAAGGCAAGGTTGCCGCTAAGGCGAAGACTGCCGCCGCTGCTAGTACCTCTAGAACTCATGATGAGGACATCGATATGGCTGACGCCGAAATGCCTAAGTGCGAAGAACCTTCGCAGGAAGATCGGAGAGATAGTTATGTGGATGACGATGACGACGCAGATGATCGTGATGATGACCCTCTACCTGTCGAGGGTGATGTTGACGATGGTGGAGACGATGAGGAGCGGTCTCCAACAGAAGGCCCTCAAGGATTTGGTGGCCTGGATGAGACCTCTGCGATGGCCATTTTTGGCGACTATCGACACCTTGGCTCATACATGGTATCCCTTTCGGGGCGCCTCAAAACCATGCTGAACAATATCAAGTCCACCGCCAGTCCAACCACTCGTCTTGTGACTCTGCAAGAGTTAAGCGAGCTACTTTCTATATCCACCGAGGACACCTTGGCTGGTTCATTTCAGGTTGAAGAGTTCGTGCGCGAGCTCGTTAAGATCTTGGGGGGACGAGGCGTGAATGAAGACGATGACGATGATGGAGGTGACGAAGAAGATCACGATTCTGACGCCGCTCTTGCTGCTGCCTTGGCAATAAGCGCCGGGGGAAACTATCAAGGGGACGACAACCTCGAGGCCCAAATGCTTGCTTGCAGATGCCTCGCCAACCTTATGGAAGCTCTTCCAGGGGTGGCCCATACCGTAGTTTATCACGGCGCTATCCCTGTTCTCTGCAGCAAGCTGATAGAGATTTCTTATATTGATCTAGCCGAACAAACCCTCAGTGTAGGTCGCACTGTTTCTGTGCGTCTTTTTTTTCCTGACAGGTCTATCACAGACATTGGAGAAGATCTCGGAGGAGTTCCCAAGTTCCATCGTTCGTGAAAATGGACTCGCAGCTTTGCTGAATTACCTTGACTTTTTCTCCATCGCCGTTCAAAGAACTGCACTTCAGGCCGCTGCAAACTGTTGCAGGAATATTTCCTCTGACCACTACCCCATGGTTCTTGGCATATGGCCGATAATCCGCAACTGTTTGGGGTACTCTGATCAAAGACTAGTTGAGTTTGCTTGTCTTTGTGTTATCCGAATCATCGATTCCTATCATCGTGCATCCACGGAGAACCTCGAGAACCTTTTGGATGAAACGGCGATTCGTGCCATAAATCTTCTCCTCATGCCCTCGGGAGGATCGCCCCTGATTGCGGCGAATACATATACCTTGCTTCTGAGGGCGCTGGCTACTGCAGCTCGCGCTAGTCCCAGAATTACCATCACTCTGTTGCAAGCAGACATCGTGGACACGCTTTACCAGATTCTTACGGGTGTGCTACCTTCTGCGTCTGCCGAAATGATCGGGGGTGGCCAGGGCCTTGGGGGTGATGTTACACACATGACGGTAATGGAGAACTTGGCACACCGCTCCAAAGATCAGGTAGAAGAGGCGCTCGGTCTAATATCTGAACTCATGCCTCCGCTTCCAAAAGGTAGATAGTTTCCATCTCTCTGCAGGATGTGGAGCTTACATACTTCTAGATGGCGTTTTTGATCACAAGGGCTACACGGACAAAGCTTTAGCGAGGATGGTTAAAGCCAGGGCCAAAGCCGATCGCGCTGCTGCCCGCCAGGCTGCTACCGCGTCCTCTCATCCCTTCACCGATTCAGTCATGACACTTGACGCGCCACAGAACCTTGCCGGGCATCACGATTCCACTCAAGAATCGGATGCTCAGGCTCAGGATACCGATGAGGCAATGCCTCCTGTTTCCGGTGCAGAGCCTCTCTCGGACAGAACAGAGTTGCTACGTTCAAAGCCAGAGGTCGTTGGGCGCTTTATGCAGTTCATAGTTCCCATTCTCATTGATGTATATGCCGCAAGCGTGATCACACCGATCCGTGTCAAGACGCTCACGGGCCTGTTAAAGGCCGTGGGCTTTTTAGAAGGAGTCGAACTGAGGACTGCTTTACATGTCAGCGCTTTCTTGCACCCATCCGGATATTCGTTCTGACCACTTCCTCAGCTGGTCCCAGTTGCTAGCTTCGCGTCGTCGATCCTATCATCGAAAGATCACCCATCACTGATCATCGGGGCCCTACAGCTTGTTGACCTTCTTTTGCAAAAGCTTCCTTCTGAATATAGGCCAGCCTTACGAAGGGAGGGTGTTTTCCATGAAATCGAAGTTTCTGCTTCTAGAGCACTCTCCACGACAAAGCCGAAGGATAAGGATGTGCCAGACCTCTCTGTTACGGGAGATGTGGCCATCTACGCTTCGTCTGCAATATCGGGGCACAAAAAACATCATGTATTCTCTCTGGAACCCGAAGATGCGATCACATTGCGCGCTCGTGTTATGCGATTCAAGTACTCGCTTAGCCATGATGATGGCGGCAGTAACAGTGATGACTCATTCGATGATCTTCAGCGCTTGGTCAAAAGGCTTTCCGCACCAGACGTATCTGAGCAAGCTATGATATCTACTTTGAGAGAGTTTGCGGAACACTTTGCCTCAGAGAGTTCGGTCTCCAGTTTCGAACTGCTCCGAAGCGGTGCTGTCGAGGGCCTTCTTCGCTTTTCCACAGAGAAAGGCCCAGGTTAGTCAAATTTCGAGTGCCCAGGTCCCGCCTACTGAGGTTTCGTAGTCCCGATCAAGCGTCGTCAAGAGATACTGTTTGAAATCTTCACCCGGCCATCCAGAATTGGAAGCTTGAATCAATCCCCCCTTGCTGTTTTGGTCAAGAAGCTGCAAGAAAGCCTGACGAGGATGGAGAACTTTGAGGTAATCACTATCGCACAAGGCAGTGACGGTAACTTTCTTTGTTGTGTGCATGGTTGATCACTGACCTAGCTTCCCCAGACTCGAAACGAAGCTCTCCGTCCTTACTCGCTCGCCAGTTAAGGCTTCGTTTGGTTGCGGATGACGACTCAGATATACCGCGAAATCTGCAGAACATGGTTGTATCGATTCACGCAATCGCGACATTCCAGGCCCTTAATGACTACCTTCGCCCTCGGGTTACCGGGTCGATGTCCAGTGGACGCTTGTCCAACATGCTTGCAGCATTGGCTGGATCTGGCTTCGGTCCAGGAACTGCCTCCCGGGCGCCGGCCGATCACGAAGCAAGTCAAGCGACGATAGTACCTGCGGTTCACCGTCCATCGCCGTCCTCAGATGCCCCTCCACCACCGAATGAAGTTCGCCGGAGACGCAGCCAACGTCTCAGTGTGAAGAACGGAACGGCAGGCCCATCTGCGGTTGTTTCCGATAATGTTTCCCCTGCTACGACAAGCTCGGCCGTAGCTTTGGACAACATCTCAAGCCGGGAAGAACCTTTGGTTCATGAGAGCGGACTCGCTGCTGAATTCACGGATGACGAAATCGACGCGGAGGTCGGTTCGACTCCCCCAGCTGCGAGTTATTCTAACACTAAAATATATAGGTCTTCGAAGAGGATGAGGACGGGGACCTAGCAGCTGACAAGACCGTGACCCTGTCAGTCGCCGAAGGTGTGTCGCAGGACTCGTTATCATCATTGTGCTCATATGGTACGTCATAGATGATGGCAGAATTGAAGCACAGACGCCGGATGGTACCCGCATAGCAACTCCAAATTCCTCGAAAGGAGTTGTTCCACCTATCTCGTCGGCTCGGCCAGGAAATGTTCAGAAATCCTCCTATGCTGCGGCTCTCAAGGCGAAACCCACTGATTGGCATCTTGAATTCTGGATGGACGATCACTTGCTTCCACTAGATTTGACTATATACGGCGCAATCCATCAGCATGAGATGAGGAAGAAGGTAGGCGCGTTGCCATCGAGTACTATGTGGCAAGGGGTATACACGGTTAAGTTTAAGAAAGTCAGCGGACCGCCTCCCAGCCAAGAGCGTAAGATTTTTCGCCACCCTGACGTCCCAGCCAACATTGCTAATAGGCCGTGCCTCAGCGCGAAGCGAAGCGGTTGCAAGGATCCGATCGCCCAGCCCCACCCTTTCCTCGCTGCCCGACGACGCTCCCCATGCCAAGATACTACGTCTCCTTCGTGTCCTCCACAAGCTCAATGCGATGGAAGCTGAACGTCCCACGAGGCCCCTTGAACGCCATGCCTTACCAGAGTCCGCGTTTATTAATAACAAGCTGACAGCCAAGCTCACCCGGCAACTAGAAGAGCCAATGATTGTTGCTAGGTTTGTTATTCTTTAATGTTGATGATAGATACTTGATGTTGTGTCCAGTTCCTGTTTGCCCGATTGGGCGATTGACCTTCCTCAAAACTTCCCTTTCCTATTCCCGTTCGCCACTCGCTATAATTACCTACAATCCGCATCATTCGGTTACGCACGTCTGATCCTCAAATGGCAAAGTCAACAGAACCGAGGACAGGATACCTCACGTCGCGACGATGGAATCGGGTTCCTTGGTCGACTTCAGCGTCAGAAAGTTCGTATATCACGCAAGCACATTCTCGAGTCCGCGGTGAAGGTATTCGAACTTTATGGATCGTCTTCTTCGATCTTGGAGGTGGAATACTTCGAAGAAGTTGGCACTGGTCTCGGTCCGACCCTGGAGTTTTACTCGCTTGTTTCCAAGGAATTTGCGCGTAGAGACCTGAAGATTTGGCGAGATGCGGATGCAGGTTCTCCCGGAATTTATGTCCATCATCCTACTGGACTTTATCCAGCACCCATTAGCCCCGACGACATCGCGAACGATGGTGGACAGTATGTGACTAATCCTAGTCCATTTATTCTCCCGATTCACTTTTTGAAGGAAACGGACCCACATCCTCCGAGTGATCGGGCAGTATGTCGCCAAAGCAATGCTGGACTCTAGAATCATCGATCTTTCTCTCAACAAGATCTTTATTAAGCTTGTTCTTGGGGAAGAAGTTCCATTGACCATTGATTCACTCAGGGTACGTGGTCGATTGTTGACCTGAAGAACCTCGCTCACTGCTTCTTAGTTGGTTGATAACGACCTTGCGAATTCTCTCGCCAAACTGCAAACCTATGTGTCCGTTAAAGGGCAGGCAGAGAAGGTTAGTTCCTCATTATTTACTACACAGTTTCGTCCTCATCTCCGTTAAGCAGCTTTTCCGCAAAGTTGCGTTAATGGACATTGTGAACGTCGAGGATCTTGCTCTCGATTTTACACTACCAGGCTACGATATTGAACTAAGAGTATGTGATCTGTGAATACCTCCTTGAGACAACTTCTCCTGACCTACCCCCTATGACCAGCCTGGCGGTCGTGACATCCCTGTGACCTCTGATAACGCAGAACACTATATCCAAGAAGTCTTGGATGCAATTATCGGGACAGGGGCCCGACCGCAGGCCAAAGCCTTCAGAGAAGGGTTCTCAAAAGTCTTTCCGATTTCTGATCTGCAGGCATTCTCTGCGGATGAGCTGGTGATGCTCTTTGGCAACTCTGACGAAGACTGGAGTATCGAAAGTGCGTTTTGTACTGTCTCTACTCGTGCAGTGTTTACATGTTATATATTGCAGCTCTCAACGAAGCCATCAAGGCTGACCACGGGTTCAACGGGGAAAGTCGTTCAATTCGCAACTTGATTGAGCTGATGTTTGAATTCGACGCGACTACGCGACGTGATTTTTTGCAATTTATCACTGGAAGTCCCAAGCTACCTATTGGAGGTTAGTTGTCTTGTCTTGCAGGCGCCAGCCATGTCAACATGACTACTCATCTCCAACAGGTTTCCGGGGCCTCAATCCGCCACTCACCGTCGTTCGAAAACCGCACGAGGCTCCACTCACTGCTGATGACTATCTGCCTAGCGTCATGACGTGTGTCAACTACCTGAAGCTTCCGGAATACAGTTCGAAGAAAGCAATGAGAGAGAAGTTGTGTACAGCGATGAAGGAAGGAGTTGGCAGCTTCCACTTGTCTTAAGTAATATTGTGCCCCACTGAACTAACTTTCTACGCATCCATTCCATTTTCCTCCCTTCGTATTATTGATGTTCAATCGTGATAATGAAGTTTTTGCGGCATGTTTGGGTCTGAGGTCGGTGGCGGTGAACTAAAGTCCTTAAATACGCTTACATGATTACGCCGACTGCGGAACGTGCACTTTGCGTTCCATGCGGTGCTTGGGGTACAGAGGACCCTCGAGATTCTCCAATTAATTGCCCTCAAAGCATGTATGTCCGTCCGGACAGACCACTTGTCGTAAAGTGTACATTTGACCGGTGGAACAAGCACATTAGCTTTGCATCGGCCAGGAATTGTTCTTACGATCTCTTAAAGAATAAGGTGTGTTCAATGTCAAGTTACCAATGCCTATGAGCTAATGAAATTGTTCGTACATATCGATATCGTGTAGGTCGAACAGTGCTTCTCCCTCTATGCTACCCCTTACGTGATCTCCTACAAGGATGATGATGGCGAAGTCACCGACATCTCAACGGAATCGGATCTCACAGAGGCCATCCAATATTTCCAGGCCGGTTCAGATGACCCACCTCTGTCCTCTGCAGCATCTATACTATCGGGCAGGAGTTTCGGTAGCAAACGGCGCATCACTCTACGAGTTCATATAACGGTGGACTACGATGGCCCCAGCTTGAGTGATACATCAAGTTTGGCAAGCTTGGAGGAGTACAAAGGTAGAAACAAGAGCAACGGAGAACTCAGTTGGACAGAAATGGGATCCACTGGCGAATTGGAAGACGATCGTTCCCATAGCGCCTCTCCTTTCGAACACGTCCTTTCCTTGTCCGCGCGCGACAGAGGAGCAGCATGGCTCCGAGATCAGAACGCACGTACCATCAAAGCCATGTTGGGTGCTACACCTGAGCCATCAGAATCCGACTCTCAGTCAGTATCCATATCGGAGGATCAGCGTTCGCAGGAGAACATAGGCGGTGACCTTGCCCTGCAACGGGATCCAAGGGGAAAGTATTACTACTCTTACACCGGCGGGAGCACCTCCACACATGATTCAGGATACGAAGACGGATTCAGTGTCAAGGACGAGAATGAGCCCTCCACGAGTTCGTCATCCGGGCACGTGCGGCCAAACAGCATGCAGCTCAGTTGGCTTGCTTCGCAGCAGAAAGTTCACGATGAAGACCCTAGTGGGGGCTCAGCCACATCATCATCTAGCTCGGAGCAGATTCCCTTCGCCATTTCCCCCGATATTCCTCCGGATGTCCTGCAATTTTTTCCACCTGTCGTGCCTCCGCCTGGCACGCTTACGACATGTTCTGAGTGCGGGGTATTGCTCGATGCCATTCGCTATGTATGCGCGATGTGTGGAGAAAGGGAACTAGTATGCAACTCACTCGTGCCGAGCGGATCGAATCTTGATGTTAGCAAGGGGAAGGAGAAGGATTCTGACGTCATGCATTCTTACCCACCCTCTGCACATCGGACCTTCCAACTTTCTTTATCCCCATCTCCCTCAGGAACGGACTTGACAATTTGGAGCGGCTCTCCACATACCCGTAACGAACATCGCAACGACAAGCCTCTGCCTTGTCTCCCATCCTCGGGCCCAACGTTGTACAACTATCCAGCATCCGGCCCTTTGTCTGAATTGGAGAATGTTGGCTACGAACTTTGCTCTGGATGCATAGAAGCCGCGGGCATTCACCACGCGCTTTGCGCTAGTACGGAACGGGTGGGCAGCATTGATTCGGAGCCCACGTCACTTGAGGATGCGATGTCGTTATGGATACGTTCTGCTCCGAGGCACAAAGGACAGCTTCGTCATGCGTATTTCGAGAAAGTATGGGGACACCAAGGTTGGGATGATGTCGGTGCGCATTAGATCCAATTCTGCACGTTTGTTGTGTTAACAATGGAGGGAGTCGGTTTTAGAACAGGAAGATATGTTGACATGTAAATGTTCAACTTGCAATACCACAATTACTGGGAAGCGCTATAAGTGTGCATCTTGCAAGAAATTCAACCTTTGTCGTGCCTGTTATAGGTTCTTGAAATTTTATCTTACACCTGGACCACCTACTCACTTGGTTCCGTGTTTCCAGTCAAGTTCATGATATACATCCTGCGCATGCTTTCTTACTTGTGATGGAGAAACCTTCAAGGTTGAAGAGTGAACACGAGTATCTACCCACAGTGACGATGCAAGACACCAACGAAGAGCAATGTACGCACCCTGCGTCTTCGCATTTTTATTTAACACACATGTTGCTCCGCAGCGATGAAGCACCCAGGTGTCAAGTGCGCGCAGTATGTACCCATGTTGATAGATCGTTTTATTTGTTCATTTTTTTATATCGCCGCAGTTGCCTCCAAGACATCCTAGGCGCCCGTTTTCATTGTGCAATCTGCGATTCTGTTGACATCTGCTCTAACTGCGAATCAGCAGGACTTCCAGGGAACCTAGATTCGTCCGATGGAGGGCACTTATCTTCGCATATTATGATAAAGGTCTGCACGCGTTATAATTCTTCGAGTGCATTCGTTGATCTGATATCCAATAGATTCCCTACCCACTCGAAACCCAGGAAGTTCAGACTGCTTCGCGCCGCGCCATCCATCTCTGGACTGGCCGGGATGCTGCGCATGTTCTTACTGCCGGCCACTCGAAACCTTCATCAGTCTATTCTTCGTACGCGCAAACTGTAGTCGGTTCCCGCATGCAGCTCGCCGCACAAGATGATCTACCAGAAGACCATCGGATAATTTGTGACGGATGCCATGAGGTCCGTGCACAAATCGGGATCCACGACGGCTCGCAGACAAATGACTCTTTGGCAGACTATTTTCGGAACGAGGTATCAATGTGCAACATGCCCCTCGTCGCCTAGCGCGTTCAGCTTGGTCCGTTTGTCTCGCCGCATGGTGCGAAACCCCAGCTGACTATAGCGAACAAGTGTGCGTCTTGTGAGGAGCGCTCATATATGCTCCACGATCCCATGCATGCATTCTTTAAACTTCCTCGGCCAGTTCATCGCCCGCTTCAGTCCTCCTCTGGATTCTTGCCTAAACTGTATGTTCTTCTTTGTACGGATTGCAAAGTCTGAGCAACCCTTTATAGATACAAAGTCCCCGCTGGGCCAATAGGTGGCCTCGCTTCTCACGCAGACCCGAAAGGTTTGCGGAGACGTCACTGTGCAGGAACTTAACTCATCCTCCATCATAGAATACCTGTCCTTCGTTGTACATTCCACGGCACTTTGCGACCGCTGTCTGGAGCGCATTCACGGTGCTTGGTTCCGATGTGCATATTGCGCAAAGGATTTGTGTGGCGACTGTGAGGCTCTTGATACGCACGATGAAACACACTTGTTTTTCGTTTTCAAGGCACCAGTAAGATCCATGCACAAGTTCTTTGTACTGAAGCATGCTGACATTCGAGTTTTCACCAGATTGATATGCCGCAATTCCGGTGATGTTCAAGCTACCCACAGAGAGTAAATATACTAACATCTACAGCAGACAGTTTGCCAACGTGGAAAATCCTGCACCTATTATCCCCTTCCCTGTGTACCGGTAGAACGGTTCAACAAGACCAGAGCCATCTATACTCGATATGACATTGGTTGGACTGTCCTTGCTTGCATTAGCACCGGTGTAATAGTACCCGATTTCGCCTCCTGTGGACCTGTACGAAATCGAGGGTACGGGAAATTTTGATGCGGGGCAGAGCAGAAGCGCTGTGAACTCAGCTCTTTTTAAATCCTGTTCCGTGGATTTGACATAAGTAAACGCCCCGACCCGAAACGTAAGAACGAACCAAGTCTTCTCCTCTCGTAGAACAAGTCGGTCCTGCTGGCACCAAGATTCACGATCTTCGGACACCCATCACGATCCTTCTCGAGCCTGGTGCACTCCGCACAGTAATACGCGTCCGAAATACCTGGGTAAATTGGATTGTTCGGGCGCAATTTTGGGGATGCAGCAAATCAACAGTACCTGGAGAACCGCAGATAATACATCTGCCACCATAGGTCCCAAAGTTACACTCATCGCATATACGAACGAGGGTCTCAGGGCGAACATAAGAGTCGCAAACCGGGCTGCAATGGTGTTGGAAAAAACACGACACGATCCGAGGAGATACTCACCATTTACCGTCGCATTTTTCGCACAAACGTCCGATAGCTGAGCGTAGTGCCAATCAGAATCAGCGAGAGCAGTGTGCACGAAATTAGTCACCAATTCCAGGCTGACGCCTGCACATGATAAGATCTATGGGGGTTATGAGACAAGAAACACGATAACAATTGACAGAATACTCACCGGGATGATGCTTCGACATGGCTGTATGCGGTCAAAAGTTGTTGGTCTGGCGGATTCGGATGACGAAAGCTGTGTTGACATTTGTTATGCTGCGGTCAGGTGGCTGCGCTGGACGGCACGGCCTGGCCTGGCTGGATTGTATTTGCAGAGAGCGGAGGCGCACGAGAACGCACTTATATATCCGCTGATGCAACAAGGGCCACCGCAGCGCCATGATCTCCTTCCCAGCATCCAGCTGGCAGTCCTCCCTCATCCAAAAGGTGACGAGTCGGCGTCCTAGAAACAGTTCAGATGACACCTACGGCCGCGTTGTTTCCACCATCACCCCTCGTCTGTACCTCTCGGATCTCTATACAGCTCGAACAGCAGGCAACCTAGAACGACTCGGCATCACGCACATCGTGTCCGCCATCGAGGTAGACGTGCGCAGGGATTTCGGGGATAAAGTGACAGTCATGCACGTCCCGATTCGCGACGACGCAAACACCAACATTGCCCAATGGTTTGACAAGGTCGTCAAATTTATTCAAGACGCACTGGATACTGATGAACGACACAAAGTCCTCGTGAGTGGACATATACTTGTTTGGCGTTGTGTCGATTCGAAGATGCGCGTGCAGGTCCACTGCCTGCAAGGTATATCCCGATCCGCCACCCTCGTTTGCGCTTACTTGGTTGCCACAACGCCGATGCGGGCCACGGAAGCGATCGCACACGTACAGACGAAACGTGGCATAGTTGCGCCTAACCTCGGTTTCCGGCGTCAGCTAGCGGCTTGGGAACATCAGTTTGAAGACACGAAGACGAAGGCAGCAGAAGAGCGGCGGAGGAAAGCCAGGAGTGCGGGGGGTTTCGGGGACGCCCTGTCAAAGTGGATAGGCAAGTCCAAATCAACCAGACTTTCGAAAAGGCGTTCACAAGAAACCTGAGCGGCTGAGCTACGATGTCGACACTATTTCAGTGGAGATCTAGTCACGGAATATTATGATGGGCATGTATTTAGATTTTATGATAGAAGACATTACCTTGCTTGCAAGGTCTCTCAGGTGTTGTTATTCGCCGTATCTAATCCTAACCTTGGTGTTTTCTTGCGGCTTGGCTCCTCAGAGCGTGTCTGGAATACTCCTACTACACTACTTCTTGCACCTGGATCATTCCCACCTTTATGCACAGAAGCCCAGGGCTCCGAGTCATCATCGCACGGTCACAACCAGCGCACATCTTGTCCTAGTAGTACATAATAAAATCCAGCAAAAGAGTAGCACATATTCAGATAGCATTGGGCCCATACACCATACGATCTTCACCCTACAGCCCATTCAAGTTTGGCTGCAAGCCTACCATCTGCCTCAACAACTCCACCCTCTCCCTCTCCGCATCATCACCTCTTCTACCTCGACACCACCCCTTCGTAAATGACCCGTAGACTCTCAAGGCTGCTTAACGCGGCCTCCAACGCGCGTTTCAGCTCTGTCTTGCGCGCCTCGTCGCTCGATGCGTTGGCGAAACGGGCGATGGACGTGCGTGAACGCGTGGCGTGGCGACGCGACGCGATGCCTTTGAACGCCGTGCGGATCTGCGACATGGCGGGCGATTCAAGCAGTCGGCTCGCGTCACACTGAACGCGAGGACATCGCACGCAACTTTGTCGAATGCGACGGCGAAATCATCATGGGTCGTGTCCGACTCGCAATAACGCCTGGATCTGTTCTAGTGTCAGTCACGTCCAGGGAAAGATAAACACTACCCACCGCTTGTTGTAGTGTATCCCACCGCGTATCCAACTTGCATCGCCGTTTGTCGACGTGCGAGATAAACAAGGGATCGATGATGCTCGACATCGAGTATCTTTAGTTCCGCCGACTGAGTCTCTGAGCACGCGTTACATAATACATGCCCCGACGTTCGCTATTGCCGGTGTTGACGACCAACCCACCACAACGAGCACACACACTACGAGTCGGATGGACATTCCTTGAAAAATACGCACGCGACGCAACCATAATCTCTACGATACACAGAGGAACATAGACGGGGAAGGCACGGGTAGCGTGGCAACAAAGCCTAGACCCCACTACAACCGATCTCTTAGAACTGCTAACAATCCCTCGCTGCTACCACAGAACTTATACCACGTCGTACACGGCTAAAGTCGCCTGCCCAGTTCTAAAATGCACACTAGACATTCTTCCAACTCCCCCCGCAAATCGTCTCGCCACCCGTCCGCATCCTCCAACTCTACCCTCGCCCACTCCGCCCCTCTATCCACGCTCGATCAGAGCATCGCCGTCCCTTCCGGAGCACATTCTTTGGCCCATGAGCTTGCATTCGCGTTGATGCCCGACCCCGCTGGGGGCGCGTCTAGGCTATTAGCTGAAGAATTCGGTATCGAATATGATGAAGGTGCCGAAGGCATCGACGACGACCCTCTTGCTACACATAGCAACGGGGACGCCAATGTAGACGACGCTCATGGAGCAGTCCTCGACGGAGGTTCCAGCTTGGCGGACGAGCTGGGTGAAAGCACTCCAGGGGACAGTCTAGCAGCCGAGCTTGGCAGTGTCGTGGACGACGAGTTGCACGGTCAAGATGACGGTGGCACTGGCGACCAGAGCGACGTAGACGGAGCCAACGATGATGAAGACGAAGACGCGATCCGGCGTGCTGCGCTGGCTCAGGATGCCATAGAGGTTCTCGCCCAGAACCTTGCCTCTACGGATAGGTTCCTTGCCCACCTACGGACCATCGACACCACCTTTACCCTCGAGAACGTTACAAGTGACATGATCAGTGGACTCAACGATGCCGTGCGTGACCGCGAGGGGCAAGTACGCGAACTCATCTCACATGACCGCGACTTGAAGCGTATCGCCACGGAAGTAGGAGGTATGGATGTGCTCGGTGATCTTGATCCGCTTGAGGTATCACTCGCCGAAGACGAGCCAGAGCGACAAACCCGGGAGTCGTTCAAACTCGAGTCCGTCGCAGAGGAGGAGGAGATCGCGGAAGGGGATTCACTGTATCCCCCCTCGTTACCCTCGTCTCCCCAAAAACCCTTTTTCGCTCCTGCATGTACATCTACCTCCCCGCCTTCCACGTCACTATCCTCGTCAAAACCTTTGAACAAGACGTCTCAGCAGCCCCAGTCGTCCATATCCACTCTCAATGTTGCCCTCCCATCGATGACCCATATGCGCTCCCATACGGCGTCCTTCCTTGCGTCGCTCACGATCATATCTGAGCAGTCTCAGGTGAACAGCGCTGCCACCGCTGATGCAGGACGCAAGATTCGTTCTGTGAAGAACCAGCTTGCCAAGTGGAAGATGGAAACGGAAGGTGCGGAGAGAAGCCGATCGAAGATTGAAAAGTGGGAGGCCGAGAGCATTGGACGGAGGGATGGACGGGTGGTGGTAGACGAGCACATGAGGGCGTTTCAAAAGGCCATCGTGGAGGCGGGGATGAAGACGCAAGCTATAATGGCGCGATGAGGGTGTGAAAAGGGGAATATCCTTGGTTGAGGATGCACGATGATTTTACCCCGCATAACTACTAGTGCCCCCGCACACTGGCACAGTAGCAGGTATACCAGTTCATCTATTCTTTTCGTTTTGTAGACTATCCGCCTCGCTACAGATATCCCCTACATACGTACTATCGAGGCGCCGCTGCATAATATTTATTACACCCATTTCAGCGTCGACTCGCCACGGGTACCAAGCCACTCCAAAGAGTGCAACAACCTCGAACTGCACGCAATTTGAAGAGGCGAGAGGAGTGTTTTATAAAACAGTACGTATTGTACGTAGATATAAGTTGAGACTGTATTCAATACTAGAGTGTGCTGCTAAAGTAACATGACGAAAAAGCGAGAGGTTTCATTGAACAATGCCGGGTACGCAAAACAATTTTCCAATGTTCATGCCCTCTATCTTCTGCTTAACCCACTGACCTCCCATGCTATCTTCCTCTGAACGAACGGGATACTTCCGAGCACCCACAACGCCCAGGCCCGGACTGTTGCAGAGTCGACCGGGCACCACCGAGACATCCTCCTTCGGTACTTCATGCCCACGACCGACAGGATATTTTTCGTGAGCTTGATTACTTCAAGTGCACGCACGTGTCGCGCCGTCGCGAACTCGCGCAGAATCGCGTCCGCTTCGAAGAGTGGCTCGGTCTCGGTTGCACGGATGTGCTTCGTCAGCGCTTCTCCAAGGAAGATGGCATCCCGCAAGCCGAGGTTCATTCCCTGCCCGCCGGCAGGAGAGTGAATGTGAGCAGCATCACCAATGAGAAGGATGACACCGCCTTCTCCCGGCTCTCCAGGACCAAGACGGGAGAAAGTAGTATCAGCGATGGAAGCATGGTTACGGAAGCGTGAAGACCCGACCACCTCTTTGATACGCGTTTGTTTGGGGTTCACAGAGGGGT
>JBBPKY010000521.1:0-19258 GCA_038089495.1 Xerocomellus dryophilus
GGCCATAAGCTTCATGTAGGCTGCAGCACGGTTATTGTAACCTCGAGCGTCCGAGGGGTCGCGCTTGATGCTCTCGGTGTAAAGCTTGACAGCGCCTGCAAAGTCGCCCGCTTTGAATGCTGCATTACCCTCCTCGCGAGCAACAGCAGATTGGGCCGGGTCAATGTAGGCCTGACGTTCTGCCTCCACGATCGCCTTTTCGGTCGCTTGCAACTTGGCGAGGACGCCAGCATCACGGTGCTCAGTGAGTGACTTTTGGAAGTACTTTTTAGCAGAAGCAAGCTCGCCCTTTTGCGAATAAGCCGAGCCGATACGTCCGAGAGCCTTTGCAAGAAGTTTGAAATCTGCACGGTACTATGACGTGCATCAGCATGACAACCAGGTTCAGGACGACGAGAACGTACACTTCGTCCCTCCTCGACTGCCTTCTCGCACGTTTCGATACACTTGTCGTACTCTCCTTGTTCAAAGTACACGGCACCAAGGTTGGTAAGGAATGTGATGTCCTTTGGCCAGAGATCCCAGGCCTTCGAGAATGCAGCGGCCGCCTCGTCGAATCGTCGTTGCTTGTAGTGCTCGGAACCCTTCTCTTTTTCAGCGACCGCATCAGCCTTGGCTTTCGCTTCTTCTGCGTCTTCCTCCGACATCTCGACATCCTCCTTTTCGGGTTCGGGTGCGGGTGGAGTAGGCTTACTGTTGGAGGCGGAAGACGAGGGGGCCGTCTGAGCACGAGGAGACGGGGGAGGAGATGGAGCAGAGGTCTTGCGGAGACCGGGGGGGAGATCGTCTGATCCCTCTTCGCGGGAGAAGCCTTGGAGGTCGATACCCATTGCAACACCAAGGACGTCGATCATTCTTGAATCCAAGCTCAGGGCCCTAGACAGAAATCAGCGCCAATGTGACAGACGAACCTCGATACAATCTTACGACTCTGCGAGCTTGGGGTTTTGCTGCATCAATTGGAGCTGCATTGACGACAATCGATTAAATGGTTCGCGATCGCTTCAATTTGGCTGCATACCTTCTGAACGAAAGCAGGATCGGCGAGGTGCTTTTGTGTGCGGGGGTTTGTTGCGAGCTTCCCGATGAGATTGGGATCTTGGAATAGCTTTCCGAGTCCCAAGTCGGGCCCCGTAGCGGCATCCTTGGCTGTACAGTTGTCAGTGTTTGGGCATGACCAAGGTGTGTGCTCTAAACGAACCTTGTGCATCCTTGACTTCCTGAAGGCCCTTGCGAAGGGCGGGGCTGTCTTCGTGCTGGATACCCTCCTCGTAGGCAGTAATAGCTTCGCCATAACGGCGAGCTCCGTGCAAGGCGGCGCCCTTCCTCGCATAACCCTTTCCCCAAGTTGGATTGAGAGTGACGCACTGGAAGTCGGATAGGATACTTAGTAGATGGTACCGGTGGAACGGAAACGACTAGGACGACCTTTTCAGCATCTTCAAGCGCCGCGCTCCACAGCTTCTTGCCAGCGTTTGCCGCGCTCCGGTTGGAGTATAGGACGTGGTTGGAGGGGTCGATGGCTACGGCAGCTGTGAAGAGCTCGATAGCCTTGTCATAGTCTTTGGCTGCGAACGCTTTATTGCCTTGATCTTTGAGGGTGTTTGCCTGTGATGACTCGCATGACGGGACGACACGGAAGTGATCGAGTGGTGTGAACCTACATCGGCCATGTGTGTGCGTTAGCGTTCGCTTGGGGGTGGATGTAGAGTGGCTGCGGGGGTGTCTCCTGTCAATATATATCTCCTCTTTTGCGCAGGGGTCAAACAGCGGAACCTTCTCGAAACTTCGCGCAAGGGTCAAGGCTAGACGCCAGCTGGCCAGCTCCGGCACGCTCTATCACTTCCTGGAGTACAGTTGGCAGGCCTGTCAGGGTTCAGCACGAGAGGCAGGCACTGCAAGCATGTACGTGATCCTCTGCCTAGTACTTTTTCAGCCAAGGCCTAGACTCTGGCCTCCTTCAAGTTGTGAACATGCATTTGTGCGTGCAGGGACTCCAGCATATTCTATCATTGAACTGAACACCAGGACACATCTGGACCAGCAAGGGTTCAACGTCCAGTATCTGCCTCAGGGTCTGAAGGTCGTCTCGCTGGTGTACCTGACCAAATGTCATGAGCGCTGCCTGGTGTTCGGTACTAGAACTGGCCATAATCAAAATTCAGGGACAGGTCCTCCTGCTTGACGTGCATGCGTTGACGCGCAAGCCCGCTTTGTTTCCTCTCCCTTTCTTCCAGCGACATGTATACCCACTATCCTGACCACCATAGAGACAGCTATGCAACAACTGACTTCGAGTCGGTCCACTTCAAGCCACCAAAACAAACTACGGGTCCCGAATTCTATGACCGTAGCAATCTTTCTCGCAAGGTTGGCCTCGTGGGTGTCGGGGTTGCTGCACTATTCAGCGCCATCTGCATCATCGGGGGCTTCATGATATTTTTATCCAAAAATACCATATCTTCTGGCGTTGTGGTCATTTCTCTCAGGAACAGCTGGGAGAAGGAGCTTCTTTGTCTTGTACTGAACCTGATAGTCGCAACTTGTACAGAAGCAACCGGTTTTGTTCACGGGATTGCTTTGCGCTCTGCCCTGGCATCCCAGAGGCGGCTTCGCTTCAACACCAACCTTCGTCTGCTTTCAGCTGCGAGTGGCTTGTTTAACCCGAACGGCACGTTTTTTAATGTTGCGATGGCGGTCCTTTTGGTCGTGGCCTACAGCTCAAGTTTACTCGTGGCCTTGTCGGTCGATTTGGACTCATCAAGTGATGTCACAGATACTGGGCATGCGATCTGTGTTAGCGATGTCCCGCTCATAGTTTTGGGCGTCACCCTCCTATTACAAGCGATTATCGCCCTCGCTTGTGCCCGGTCCGCCGACATCTTGACGTGGAGTTCCTCGCCTTTCGATATAACCGCCGCTCTCGTCCATCATGCTCAAATCCTTCCAGAACCGGGACAGTGTATGCGTGGCGTTGGCGACCATACGGCACGCGGGCCAGTGGCCCCGTCTCCAAAACAGCCGTCTGCGTGGGGTGCTCACCCAAGTATCAGAAAGATCGTTATGACGCTTTGGGTGCTTGTGGTCATTTGCATTGTCTGGGGCTTCGTCGTCGTCTATCTATCCGATCACAGCATGTCTCGTGCTATGAACTCGTGGTCGTTCTTCCCGCGACCACAGTCCCACGTCATCGCCTATTCCATCCCTCTCGCAGGTGGAGTGTATTGGTACTGGGTTTTGTACTACGTCAACATGGCGGCCATACAAGGACCTTTGACGTTGGCGCTCCATTGCTCTGAGCTGGTTGTCAACGTCGTTCGAGATGAGAAGGTGTGGAGGAAAGCGACGACGGAAAAGGGTACCACGATTTCTTCGCATCCTTTGGCTTTCGTCTTTGGGAGCGCTCTGAATGTCGGCTTGCTTGTGTTGAAGCCTTTGCTGCGTAAGTCGCACCACGTTTGGCTGCCTTTTTCTTCTGTTTGATCACGATCATAGATTGGATGCTTGGGCTTGCTATCAGTTTAGCCGGGAGAGCAGAGGACGGCTACCTGACAGCCATCGCCGTAAGCATGTGGCCGCTCCAGGTCGGTAGCTTGACCGCGTTCGTTGTCCCGTCCATCCATGTCATTCGGTTTCTAGATTCTTAATTATTCTGGGGCGCTTTTGGTTTTCTCGCTCACGCTCACGGCCATTGTTTTGTACCGGCCAAAAGGGCCCCAGCCCGCTGCATATGGACATGTTCAGACGCTTGCAAATTTGATAGACGAGTGGTCGCCCACCATGTGGTGGGGACATAAAGATGGGGGGTATCCTTATCGTCATGCCGGTGAGTGTGGTTTTCCCCGAGGTTCATTCGCACTTTCCAACGCTGATTCATTCCTTAGGAACGAGCGACTGTCGTCTCCCCAAAGTAGACATGAACGCCCTGTATGCCTGAGTCTTGGACGGGTGATTTTGGTCTCGTACGCTGCATGTGGTGGTGTACTTGTTAAATGTATTTCTTTGTTATCTGTCGCTCTCACTCACACCTTTGTGCATTTTCAAGGACTGCGATTGCAGATACGGCTACCTACACATCATTCTATTACCTCTCACGTACTGTGACCTGTCTACTGCATTTGTTAGGCTGGAACGCCCATCTTCGTCCCTTAAGGTTTTTGGCAACATTACTGTCCGACTTCTTACTGCCCTCGATCGCGATCGAGCCACTAGCTCAGTTTAGCCCGATGGCGTACTTGATTACCGCAACCGTGAACTCTGCTCCCACAAAGTGTCTTGGCATGGATAGACCGGCGGAAGTTGTTCACACCCTGCCGTCACCTGTCATCGAACGTGTTTGCGACTTAACGGCTACGGCCCTGGCCCGAAGTCATGTTACCTACTCGAAACATAGTCTGTTGCTACCAACGCACATGGATAAGGAACGGAACATTGCTGAGCGCGCTCTAGAAATTTATCGTCGATACGTTTGATCCCCCCCCCTTCCGCTCTTCCTCCCATAGTGTCAGGGGACGTCGACGGATTCTTGAAATTCCCGGACTGAGCCGGATCTCGAGGCGTCGAAGGTGCTGATCGGGTTTTATTTGTTTCTTCATATTCCTTTTCTCGAGCGGTGTGCTCCGAGATATTCGCGGTAGATTAGTCCATGCTGGACGTACGTTTCGAAGCGCTGGCATGTCCGAGTCCGCCCCCCTAAGGGAGTGGATCTGAGCGCGTGCTGCCCGAGGAAACAAGGCGGCGACGACGTGAGCGATGATGGGATCTCGGTATGTGGCTACTTGCACCAAGATTGGAAGGTCGATATGGAACATTTTTTCACGGAAATGGATTGGTTGCTTTGCTTGGGAAAATAAAATCCCTTCTGTTCTGTGTCCCGGCAGTGAGCACTGGGAGCCCCCGGTGGGGTAGATCCTAGGTGCAGAGATCTTTGGGACTCGGTCGAGGGTATCGACTCCCATTCTCGGACGGGTTGAAACGCCGTTGAGTGGGTGAGCATGCCCTGGTCTGCCGGAACACTATGTCTGGGTGATTTCAGCGACATGTAACAACGGTGACTGATACTGACGTTGCATAACGACCTCGAAGCCACTCGGAGTCTAGCACGATCGAGGGCGGTTATCGGTAGGAAGAATTGTATCACGTTAAACTTGTTGACGACGAGAATTCTTCTGCCCGCCCAGTTTCCATGACCATCATTTCCGTCATGTCCATGGCTCTGTACTGGCGTTTGCGGGGAAAGAAAAAAGGCACATCGTAAGTTCTTTGCTCAAGAGAGTTGCTGGGTTGGTCATGCGCCGTGGACATCGATGTGCCAGGAAATGAGCACGCGAATGAAAGCCGGGATCAAACGGACATTTCGACCTGGACAGGTTGCCTTGTTTGAACGTGTGGGGTGGCACGGTGGTCATCTCCGTCGAAGACAGTCGACGATCACGCGCCGGATGGGTTCACGGTGGACTTTGGGGAAATGACCGGGGATGCATCGGAAGGGACATACTCCGATATTCGGCGAGTCTACCAGGGGCAGCGGTGAAATGTCAATTGAGGGAACGGGACCGGGTATCACGTGATCCGCAGGCAACACAAGGTTAGGGTTTGAAATAAATAAAACGCAAACTTTGGGTTTAGTCCTCGGTCCTCGATCCGGAGTAGCATCAATAACCATCCATGCCAGACGACAACAACAACGCCGACCCTCCCTCGTCCTCCGCCCCCCGTCAGAAACAGCACCGCCCGACTCCAACCACAACACCCTCCGTACGCTCACGGACGAGCCCTCCACCGGGCGACCACGACCCACGTCCACCCACAAAGCGCGCCCGCAAGGCAATCAACTGCGAGCCTTGCAGGAACAGCAAGCTCAAATGCGACAGGTATGTCCGACCACGCCCCCGAGCCCCGACTCCATCCTCAACACTACCAGAAATCGCCCCTGCTCCAGCTGTGTCCTCAGAGGTTGGTCTTCTGCTTTCCCGCCTTTCCCTCCTTACACCATACCAGGCACCATTGCGCTTTGCTACCAGGATGCCAAAGGCCACGAGTCCGACCTCCACCTCCGCGACGACCAGTATGTTCTCTTGCATTCTTCTCCCCTTCCCCGCTCACCCCCTGAATGTAGCAATGCCACAAGGGTCGACCCCATGCAAGAAATCACTCGCCTCAAGCACTCTGTCTCCCTCCTCGAAACCTACATCCTTGCAAGCCATCGTCCTGGCGCTCTCCCCTCCCATCTCAAACACCCACTCGACAATCCCGCCGGCCCCACCCCAAAGAAGGAACCCGTGGAGACAGATCTCCTCGAAAAGGACAACGTTCCTGGCATGCTTGGTAGTCACGGCCACGGCGGCTTTTACACCGGCGCCACTTCTGCCGTCACTCACCTCACTCTGGTACTTCCCTTCCTCTTCTCCCCTTCCCCCGCTAACCCCCTCTAGAATTCGAGACAGTCTGACGACAGCGACCGCCAACCGAGCCATGACACGTCCCTCGACGATATCGTGACGACAAACGAATATGACAGAGATCTTCTCGCTCTCCTTCCCCCCCTCGAGACGATAGACGGTCTCGTCTCCTATTACTTTGAATACTGCAACTGGATTTATCGCCACGTTAACCAACCCTCTTTTCTGAACGCTTGGTCCCGCTATAAAACCGGCACTAATGCTGACCGTGTCGTCCTCGCCACGGTCTGCATGATCATGGCCATCGCCGTGCACTACCTCCCACCAGGCGACCGCCTCGTGGCCCAGTTGGGTGAATCCCTCGAAGACATTTGTCGTAAATTTTACGACGTCATGCGTTCCGCGGTCGACCGCCACAGAGCTGAGCACAAGACCTATAGCCTCGAACTCGTCGAGTGCTTGCTCATCCGTTGTCATTACCTCACCCTCGTCAAAACCGACAGCGAGGAAATTTGGACCGTCCGGGGAGAGCTTGTCAGTATCGGTATGGCCATGGGCTTACATCGTGATCCTTGTAAATGGCGGATGTCCAAAGAACATGCCGAGAGGAGGCGTTGGGCCTGGTGGCACATCATCCTCCTTGAAAGGTCCGTATCTACTTTTCATATGTCACTCCCTACCCACCTTCTCTGCAGGTGGCAGGCATTTATGTTTGGCCGGCCGATTTCTATTGCGTCACACCACTTCGATACACAACTTCCAGATCCAGCCGACCGTGCACATCATCCCGATGAGCCGCGTATCTATCTCCCGAATCTCCACCTCTTCCGTTTAGCCTACATTCTTGGTGACATCATGGACAGCGCAGTATCCATGCGTCCAGTCGCTTATGAAACCGTCCAAGCCCATGATCGCGCTCTGACCAAATGGATGGACACCCTCCCGCCTGAGCTCGACCTCGATGAATTTAGGGTAGCACGCAGTCTTGCGAGTCCAAACACCATTACCCGCCGCTTAGGCGTCCAGAGCGTGATCATCCGCACCAGCTACTACCATATTCGATTCACCCTTCACCGGCCATACGCATCCGCACCTTCACCGAAGTTCGGTGATAAGCAGGCCTCAAAAGACAAGGACATTAAGCACGAGCGCCACGTCATCTCCCTGGATATCGCTGTTGGTGCTGCTGACAAGTTGATTACCCTTGTGGGCCAAGCCCGCCCCGATTTTCTCGCGAATGCATCGCTGGCAGTTCCGGGGCACATGAACTGGGGCCCATTCCACGTGTTCAGCTCCGCCATGTTTTTCTCGTTCCAACTGATTTCGAACCCCGAGCAGCCTGGCGCATCATTATTCCGTGCAAACATCCAAAAGGCGTTGACGACTCTGGAACTCAGCCGAGCTACACCAGTGGCTGAAAAAGCGATCGACATCCTCCGCGCACTTGCACCGTTGTACAGTCAGGATTTTGCAAATGAAGCCGAACAGGAGCGAGAGCGTCTGAAAAGCCGTGTGTTGAGCCTCGTCAAAACGCTCGCGTTCCCGTACCACGATTCTCCAAAGTATCCCAGGGTGAACGCGGTTGATTCACCCAATGCACCGGGATACATGAGTTCGCCTGCCACTGGCAACTCGGGGAGTCCAGGCGGCAACGCCCAGTCCCGAGGGTCAGTGGATTACGGAACTGGGTCAAGCAAGACGGCAAATACTTCTCCCTCCTCGCTCGTCGGATACGCAGGCGTTCAAGCGTCCCCCGTCCAATCGATATCAACACAAGGGATTGTCGCTGGGCCGTCCAGCGCGTCCCCCCTGGCATACTCCGTCGCACCACCCCAGCCTTCACAGCCCCAGTTGTATTCCGACGCATCCAGGGCAACCTACACCGTAGAACCTTCCCGTCACACTTATGGTGACACGGCTCGTTCCCCCGGCACAGTATCTGGAAATCCTTACCCTGATACTCGCGCAACTGCATCTTATTCCGAGCCATACCCCTCTCGGCCCTCCTACCCCGATCCAGCGTCCTCACGGAATTTCATCGACCCGACGCGTCAGTCATACCCTGAGCCTTCGCGGCAATCATATATGTCGGGTGAGCCCACTCTCGGGCGATACCCTTACTCATATCCGGCGATGGAAGAAGAGAGTATGTGGGGCGCCTCCCTTAGTCAAGCCGAGTGGGCTCGATTTCTTGACGTGATGCAACATCCACGACACACGGGCGATCGGCATTGATTGCGACCTCCCAAACGATACCTTGATGGGAAGACTTAGATTATGTAAAAGACTGGATGGAATCTTTGGTTTTGGTTTGTTGGCTCCTCCCCTTGAGTTGCCAGAGTGCTCCCTTGTACGTATTTGTGGTGGTGCACGGCGTTATTGCCTCCCCCCATCCCCCCATCACCCTCTTATCTATTTACCTCCGTCACGCAAACTATACGCATATCCACATTCTAGTTTTTCCCTGCCGTGTGTATATATCCGAATTGCTTTGGTTCGCTTTTACTCACTGCTATATCACCCATGTTGTATTGTATTGATATGCACATCCCAAATCTTACTCTTCCTAGTGCCGCAGAGTGCGAATGGTCTTGGAATCTTTTTCAGAACACCAGAACATTCATTTCCGAAAAGCACCACGCTCCGTCGGGTCGTCTGTACGACCGCATAACCCCAAGAAGGAAAAGCACGCCACGATCTCACTTGTGTCATTTGGACCGCACGTACTCGTAATTATGAAACGCAGGCAAAGCTAGATAAGCACCATCAAGGGGCGTGCGCCCAAACTTGCGTCAGGGTCACGTTCGAAGCCCCTCAGCGAAGAAGGAAGGGAACAAGAAAAAATTCACTGAGAAAGTTTGCTTATTTTTTGCATCCGCTTGACGCGGTTACTTATCTCCGTCTGGAGCGTCCGTCGAAGCGTCTGTCCACGGGTGCACAGGTTGTCCTGTGCGGCCGCCGCAACGAGTATCTGGTCGATGAGCGTATAAGGGAGCCAAGTTGCGCAGGACGTTTTCGGTTGCGCGCGTGAGAGCGCAGCCTCCGCCTTGTGACGGGTACGTGTGAGGGGACAAGGTATAATCAAGGATTTAGTGGTTTGTCATGACGAAATTTGAAACCTCGACTGACCTTGCGGACGAGCGAGAGCGTATGTTCCAGGGCACCCTCGAGAATGTCGAATCGGAGGTTGGTTCGGATGAGGTACTCGTGATGGTGGTCCTGAGAATGGGACAGGGGTAAGGGGGGGTGAGCGTAACCGGCACGGTGCAGAATGAGGGGGGAGACTGACCTCGAGCGTCTGTATGAGCCATGGAGGAGGCGGCAATGCCCTGTCATGCGATAGAATAGTCTCCAAGACTGCTTTGTTGTATCGATAATCCGTATCTGGACCATCATGACGTTCTAGAGCAAATTTGAGGTACCGCCACCCTCGGTCGGCGGGCGTCCCAGGCCATGAAGAAACATTATCCGTCAGAAGCCAATCTGCCGTATCCTGCCTGTAGGTAGGTATTAGCATGGGAAAGGGATTCGCTTGACAAGGGTCACCTACAGAACTCCGTCTGGGTTTCGCGACAGCCTCATGCATTGTCCTGCAAGGGCTGCGAAAAGCTCACTCATATCCACACCGAGTGCACGGGCCGTATTAATCGCGAGTTCGAACTGATGAGCCTGCCCCAGCCGTAGGATTACGAGGGATGGCGACAACAGAGTGTCTGCGACGTAAATAGTCAGTCGTTCACCCTTGATTAAATTAATCATCCCTTATGTATTTTGTTTACCTGGAACAGTAAGCAATATCGAGTCACGTTGAATGAGGCGGAGCCTTGCAGATAACAGCGTGTATTCGAAACGGAGGTCTTCGAGGTATATGATCTCTGAATCAGTACCGGTGGTCGAAAGTGGCAAGTTTTGTGCCAATTTCCGCCGTTTACGAAACTATCGTCACAAGATTAGCAAAACGAGATGGTCACATGAAGATCGGCATTCACCTCGAAGTCCGGGACGTTTGAAGCAGGCAGTTGGACAACCACCCATGCATTATTTTGCTCCACAAGGGACAGCGAGTTAATCGCGAGCAAGTAAGATTCCAGTTGGTCCTCCATCAACGAAATCACGTCAGCAGGTTTGCTGGAGATTTCTTGCAGTTTACGTGCACGTTGATACATAGTTCGGGCAGCTGAGAGTTTGAGGGTTCAGATATGGCGAGCTATATTAACAGCAAGAAAAATTGAAATTACCACTCCGATGGTCCCCTCTTCGTGTATACCACGTGTACAGGATTCTGGAGTAGAAGGGGCGAGCACGAGGATCAGTGTTGCGCGCTTTAAACGCAAGGGCGTCGTCCACTTCAGAGGAAAATCCAGCAAAATCCAGAGAAACCAGCATTTCGATGGCGCCCTCTTCACACATATGATATACGAGCTGGGAGATACAATCCCGTTTCCTGTACAGATCCTGCGTCAGGAAAGCTTTATGCAGATACGCGTGAAAGGACTGGCTCACACGCTATCGAATGGTGCCGCGACGATCGATGAATAGGCCTTGTCCCAGGAGGAAAGATCTATGTATCCCCGAGTAAGGCCATACCATACGTCTGCTGTGTCAGCCCCTGGGGGGGCGACCGATAAGGCAAGACGAAGGAACGAAACCTCGTGCTGCGTCAGGCCATTTGACCTAAAAATGGTAGACGCTTCTAAATAGAACGAGAAATCTGAGTCATATAGAGCCTTTGCAGGCAGAACGGATGATAGTGCCTCGGCGTCCTCGAACGACAGACCACTGTCAGGACCTGGGAGATTAAATATAAGAAATGGGACACGATAGAATTTTGTAACACACCGAAACTAGCGGCGACCTTCTCCAACATGCTGGCTGCGTCATCCGCGCGTCCCAGTGCAACGTAGAGTTGCGCAGCGACAAAGACAACGCCAGGAGTTCGCGGCAACCATGCAAGCATGTCACGGGAAATATCAGGATATCCTAAATTGCGAATGCCGTCGCAAAACTGTACCTCGAAGAGAGTGGCATGTGCTGGAGAGGTGGATTGAAGGAGACCAGTGGCATCTAGAAATCGATGGGCCGAACCAGGCGGTTCGTTGCATTCACCTGACCGAGCTATCAGGCGGTGCAGAAGGGAGGATGTTGGTGCAAAGCGTGAGAGGTTCCTGGACACCTGCATGTTGCTCATGCGCGCAATCATGTCGTCGGTGTTTGTATCGTCTGACGGACTGGGATCTTGGGCATGATCAGCCGCTGGTTGACGGGCAGCGCAGCGTAGCATAGCGAGGCCGCGGAAAACAGAAAACACTTCTTCTAACAAGGATTGGTCCCACTCTCTTAGATCATCGGCGAGGAAGAAGAGAAGGGCAATCAAGGCGATACAGATGTCATAGCGAGCGTGGACTGAGGTGGATACATAGGCTGCTGACAGAGCAACCTTCCACTCAGACCGCGTAGGAGGAAGGAGTAGCTCAACTTCATCCTCTTCTCGCTTGACCTGCGGATCGAAGCCGGCAACTAGATCGAGGGTGATTCGGATATCCTTGTCAAGATCTTCGACGTCTTGCAATCTTGCAATGATCCAGTTTTGAGTAGCATCGTCGAGACATTCCTTGAAGTCTAGCCGTTGCGCCTGGTCGCCTAAGATGTCCACAATAGAGAAGGCGATTTCCTGATGCAGAACATCAACAACCCTGGTCTCCACGTTGCGGAGAAGCTCCGGTCCGATTTTGTCGCAAAGAGTCCACGCAATGTCGAGAACAAAATGGGAGTCCACAGCAAGGGAGTCGCTGAGGTGTCTATGGATAGCGATAGGAAGATCCTCCTTTGCAAGAGTATTGATTCGCTCTCTTTCAACCACGGCCACACCTTCGCTACTCTGGCCAACGCAAAGAGCGAGCGGCCATCGTGCACTGCGCTCCACCTCACGACAGCGAGTGATAAATCCTTCCCAATCTCGTTTGAGTGCACTCCAATACCGGTCATGCTGCATTGCACCAGTATGCGGGTCTTGTACAAGAGAGACGGTACAGCCCACAACTGCAGCAATGTTCTCGACCACAGTTGCATATGATGTCGTGAGCTCTGGGGCGGGGGGGAGAGGGAGGGAGAGGCAGGCGTCTATGTACTGCTCGAGGGCAGTACGGAGGGTCAGCGGGGAGAACAAGCCTGGTCGAAGAGTTGCTTCCATGAATTTCTCCGTGAGCGAACCAGGGGAACGAAGAAGTTCTTCAAGGTATGCAGGAGTCAAGTCTGCCTCTTCCCCATGACTGGAAGTTACCCACGTCGTGTTGTCGGACGCATTCAGATTTCCCAAGGCTAAGTGGGTTCTCTCCATCAATGAGCAGCCTTGACGTTCCCACAGCAAGCACAACATGCCGTCGTTAATTATGAAATCTTGCAGGTGACAGTGGGCACTGGCGGCGGAACACTGTATGATTCCAAGTTCCCGCAGTTGATCGGCCGTCGAGTCAAAGATCTGGAAATATCCACCGGAATGTGGGTTGGTTGGTGTTGGCGCGAACGCGATGGCGAACGTGCTTTCATCGTTGGTGCCACCTGAGCAAATACGCAAAAGATTACGTGCTTCGACATCTAAAGTTTCGGATATGATGGCGCCAGACAAGGTTGGTTGGCCTGTCGCTCGACCTGAAATAGATTTGGAAGCGATACAACCACTTTTTGCGGTCCACAGGCAGAGGATACGATCCCGGGAAAGAGTCCAGGTGTGAGTAAGATCTGTGGGTTGAGGAAGACTAGCTACGGAAAGTATTTCCGATGCGGCGTTTGCACCAGGTTGAAACCCAGGGATGTAAGAAGCGAAGGCACCAAAGAATGACTTTGGCTGGCTGAGAGTCTCCGTCCAAAGATCTACGAGCGCAGACTAAATAGACATGCAAACCGCAGAAAAGAGCACACACCATCGCATGTATCGTCGCCGATCCGCTCTGACTCTATACGAAGAAGCGAGCCATTCTTCAGCCCAATTGTTATGCAGTGAATTCCCTGTACTTGGACGACACCCCTGGAAAGATCGGAAACACTCTTGATGACGTACTCTCTGCACCAGTTCGCGGCCGCCTGATCATGCCAGAGGAGGTTGGGATTTGCGGCCGGTAACACCAAGCGGTAAAGAGAGCCCGTAATTGTGACCACCAGTAGATGGAGTTCCTGCTCGGCGGCTGCAAGAATAGCTGGAGCGGAGAGAATGGGAACGGGAAAGACGAAACGAATTGGAGGAACTTGTGTTGACAACGAGATGAGTTCCACAATCAAACCTCCGTGAAGAACGCGCAAGAGGATGGATCCAACATGCTGTGAATGTACAATGGACGCGAAAGACGCGTGTTCGGGATGCAGATCCACGGCGGGCGTTGGTGTAGGAGTGGCAACGTTTCGACGGGACGACTGTAGGACGATCGACGGCGCATTGGCGGACGGAAAGAGAGAGGAAAGCTGGGTGGAAACCAAGATGGAACCAGCAGCCATTGCGGGACTGCACTCGAGGAATCTCACTCGACTCAACTTTTGCTTGTCCTCTCAACCATACCTGCCTTTTCGGGAGCGAGCTCCTCTTTCAGTCGCAGCTACAACCCCACAGTTTACCAAGTAATCAACGCAAAGGTTCATCGTGCCCAGATGGCAGCAGGGCTTGCGATTGGCCGTTCACTGTCCGAGTGGCCCTACTAGTACAGGAAACGGTCGACCCAAATCTCGAAGGCTTTCACAGACCCGGAAAGGCGAATCGTCATGATGCCATTGATAGTCTTACCAGCCAATATGAGGGAAAATCGAACATACGAGCGTCGAAAGGGTCGCTGTTATTACACGGACATGACACCCAGCACGTCGTTGTCCGCCAAAATATCGGTAATCACGTCGTTCTATCTATAAATGTATGTTCACTTCCCCAAAGCGTCTTGCAAGCGGTACCGGCGTGGTGCTGCGGCGTCTAGGTTAGGGACTCACACCAATGCACGCCGGCTGGCCATAGAGCACAAGGACCCCCGCCTGACCTGAAAATCACACCGCTAGAGTGTGTCGCCGCTCACCAAGAGACGGAGAGCGGCAGCAGTCAGACGGACATGTGAAACAAGGAATATAAACTCCCAATTGGGACACCAACGAGGCCTCGTGAAACGGGCATGCTTGGCAACCCCAGGATTGCAAGAACCGAAAGGAGAATACGCACAGCCGATGACATGATGGGAAGTGAGACTTCCGCGTTCAATGGGACAAACAATGATCATGCTCCGAAGGACCTCTTCCATGCCTGGATCAATATCACAGCCTGTAGAGATCGACAATTTCAAACAGCAAGACATGGATCATCCCGCACCTGGACTCCACGAGCAAAGAGGGCCGAACGAACTGTCCGTGAGCACAGAATCTACCTTGTGGTCCACTTGCTACATCGGCTCGCGGAGCCAATATAAACACGCTCTCGTTGCGTTTAATGCCATCTGGTGCTCGAGACAATCGACGGGCAATGAGCCAGACCCTAACCAACGCGCGACGCATCGGTGGAGTATACCAATCAGCACAGGGCCCATCTGCATGGTGATAAGCCAGCAGCCTGAGGATGATGGTGCTGGTAGCAGTGGATGTAATCGAGGGCGAGATCCTATGTCCAGAGCGTGACTACGCGGCATAAAGGAAAACTGAAATTATCGGAAATGGAGAATTTTGGCGACCCCAAAACTGTCAGCTGCGGCAGGAACGCCTCGCGAAAAGGCTGACGGGGGTTTGGCGTGTCAGCGGATAAACACACGCGATCGGGCTCGCTCAGCTTGCTTTATGTCAACAGTTTTGTCGACACCTAGTTATGTCTTGATTATGTTGCGGAGAAGTTGAAGTTGCTGTGCTTCCCGATTCAGTGAGATGAACATCATGATGAACACGGCTCAATTGATTTACATCCATTCCGGCCCAAGCTTGGGTCCTAACTCTCTAGCACGCACTCCCCATCATCATTGATGTTCTCCTTTTGATGTCTGTTACACCTCCGCTCCAGTTGAGCTCGCTGTGCGTCCCCAGTGTTACTTCTCACGACACTGCAAATGAAACTGAGCCCTAACTTGAGCGGTGACTACCCCTTCACCACGCACGAGCTCGCGACGAGCAGAAATGCGTGCCGATTCCTGTGATCGGTTGCACCTCGTGCTAAACCAGTCCCACTACGTTTGTCTTCTCCTTAGTCTCATATGATCCTTCGGACATCACCCTGACCTGGACCTCGTTTCAGAGACATATATAAGGGGTCTCTGCTTGCTCCGTCATTCTAAAAGTACTCGCTATACCACTGAGAGTCCAAGTCCACAGTCAATTACTTTATTTCCTGCCTACTCACCTACTTTTATCTCGCACTCGGCTTCTCATCGTAATTTGTCATGGATCAGTTAACATCGTTCGACGCTCTCCTCTTTCCATCTGATGGTCGGAACCCACACATGGTCGCGCTCATGACGAGCCCGATGTCGGTGCCCGACCCTCATGCTCCCCACAGCACTCAGCCTCCTCGGATGCCTCACCCAGAGGTCTACATGGACTACATCGCAGAGGGCCTTGGTCCCCGTGCATGGCATTATCATGTGAGCTGAACACAGTCGGTTACCCGGTTAGACGCCACTGACAACTTCCCGAAGTTCGTTGAGGCGCTTGACGGAATGAACAAAAAATTCGCGCAACCTTATGTTGTGTTCTACCCTGTCGTCTCACGTGACGGAATGCCCTTCCCCACCAACAAATGCATTCGAGAGATTCAAGGGAGGGCTTTTCGAGAGGGAACCGCATGGCGCGGCAATATTATTGTTGCAAAGTACCAAGAGAGTCCGTTCTCTTCAATGGTTAACGCTTCGATTGCCGATTTCCCGATCCTAAGGAATTACTTCATGACACACGGGGCGCCATCTTAGGCAAGTTTGACTGTGCCGGCATTGATATTAGCACTGCTCAAACTCATGGTTTGTGTTTGGCAGGTTCATGCGTTAGGGAAATGTAAAAAGCCTCCACTTCTCAAAGGCGCCTATGAATGTTTCTTCAGGGACTATGTTTATATGACCATTTATGACGCTATGAACTCCGGTCCGGTACAACCTAAAGCTCGATGATCACACATTCCATGTTTTCTTTGCATGTCCATCATCATTTTATGACAGCATCTTCTCGGTATCATAGTAGCTTCGCTTTTAATCTACAGTTCCTGGCGCTCCGGTTTCCCATCCGCCGACGGACCGGGGTGGACCCAGGGTTTGCCACCATCATCCTTTCTTGGGTGCACGGTCTGTTCCTTCTTGGAATTGCAGTCCTCCGGGATAGGGCTTTGGGGGTCGATGGGAGGATGAAGGACCTTCCCTGCCTTGAAATACGTCTTGTGGTCCCCAAAGAATTTCTTCCAATTTTGTACACCCTATCAAGAGTCTGCTATAATGACCGTTACAGACTGATGTAACGAAAACCCACCTTGAGTTCTTGGTCGGTTAATCCGCGCAAGTCGTGTGTACGGTGAGTCGCAAAACACCCGGTTCCAAATGATCTTGCGGCATCAACACCAGCCCTGCATGGCCCCACCGGTCAGGGTTCCGCGGAATAAGACAGACCGTGACAGTACGACGGAACATACATGCTGTGGTATGAACCCCCAGGGCCGTAGGTCCGTCTATTACTCGAAACATCATATACATCCCCATCAATCTTTACGCCAGTTACCTCTCCGATCAGTCTCCGCCGGTGGGATGGTGACGAAGTGGAGACCCACCGCGATGTATAACGGCTTGCTTGGATCCGTCCCGTCAAAGGTGGCGAGGTAGGATTCCGAAAATAGACGGCCGCTAGGTTCCTATACCATAGCCAACGAGTTAATACACGGCAGCAACGCGAGGAAGGACAGAGTGTGATCACCGGCCAATACGTCTTCAGTCTTGCCCATTTGCCATCATACTCCCACAGGAAGCTGCCAGTGAAAAACTTGCCGGCCAGCGTAATTATGAGCAGCAGGTAGACAATGAACTTGAGGAGGCCGAGGAGGCCGACTTCTTCTTCAGCGGTTGGATCTCGCTCTTCCGGACCAACCTTCTCCCCTCGAGCAAGCTTCTCTTCGCGCTCCTTCTTGCGCTGCAGCCAAGCTCGGTGCAGCCTCTGTTGCTCTAGTTTGTATTCGTGGTAGCTAGCGCACGACCAGTGAACACTCGTGATACTAACAACCAGGGCACATACACTAGGAAAGGTTGGTTCGCTGCCTTCTTGGACACCATCCTGTTAGGGTCCCCAGGGTCTGGCACCATTTCTTCCGTTGGTTGTGGCTTTGGAGCATTGCCGCTGGGATTCCAGATCCAGGACATCTTTGGCGTTGTTGACAGCAAAGTACAAAAGGCTTGGAGGGATGACGCAGAACACGGCTGCAATCACACTAATCGGGCTCACGACAAATGTTCAAAACGAGTGTGATAAGGCAGCTATGATACGACACCATGCTATAGGACACGAAGCCATGAATTAGGAGTGCACCTGTGCAAAAGGCAGTAGGTATGCATATAATTATAAGGTAGATTGTACACCGCCTTGGGGATGAAGACGTGGCAGAAAGTCGTCGTGATGCAAATGATGAACAAGATGGAAATGGTGAGAACTGGCGGGAATAGTGATAAGCATAACGCGAAAGCCCAGGAAACTATACTGGATGATGCCAAGGAATGGTGAAGATTACTGCTAGTGACGAAGGTATGAGGGCGGAGCCCTAGGCTAAGGAAAGAATGCAAAGTAACAACAAATTGGGTGATGAACGGATACCAAACCCAGTGCGAAAAGGAAGAATGCGAGGATATCGTATCGTGGGGTAATAGTAGAGCAAAGTTTGCTGACGATAAAGAGGATAAAAAGAACGTGGTGGATGATACTCATGAAGTCGTGGAGGAACCAGAAAGCTGGTGCTGCCTCTGCTCTCGCTCGGTGGCTTTCGCGGAAACGGTAATGTACGCGCCACCAGTCTCTTCACTCCCTAGGCCAGGCGGAGCAGGAGGGCTTGTCAGAAACTGGATGTCCTCGGATGGATCACCTCCAAGCCACTGCTTGGCTTCATTGAAGCGCTGAGTTTTGATGAACTAGACGATATAAATATGGGGATGTTTCTGTGGTAAATATTTGCAGTGGCGTACCTTGGGTAGCGAGTCCATTGCCATCAAGCGGAGTACGTGGGTTTGAATGCGGGAATATAACTTGATGAGCATCTGCAGCTGGGTCGCATTGAAAGCACCCGCTTGGCTGGCATCAACCTGCCCGTCAAAGGCTTTACCATTCAAGTTGGTCATCACCTCGCTCAGGTAACTAGCAAGATCAAGTCTCAGGCCATGATCAATATTAAGCTCGTTCTGACTTGACGGCGCGAGGTACTTGTTGTAGATCTGAAAAGCCGTCTGAATGAGCGATTCGTGATGTCTTTCCATTGCTGCTTGGCCAGGCGTTCCTTTCCCTCCACGACCGGCGGGAACGTTCGCCTGGGCACTTGATGTAATGCTGAACTTGCGCTTGAAATCTTCGACATCCATCCAGAAAGCAAGGTTTTCTTCGCAGAAGTTCGCTTTGAGGAATTCGCGGAAGAGGGCGCGATAGGATGGCTCTTCGAGGATTTGGTTCAGACGATCGGTGTTGCTCTTGACACTCGCCTTCGCCTCCTTCGACTCTTTCGATTCGGCATAAGCACTGTTGAGCTTCTCGGCCATAGAAATCCGGCGATGAATCTTAGCGTCTGCAGCACTGACGGCGGCCTCAGGTCCTAATCTGGCCACACCCTCGAGGGTACTGCCTTCCAACGAAGAACGTTCGTGAAGATTGGTCACAGAGCTGCGAGGAGAGGATGAGTG
>JBBPKY010000522.1:0-19255 GCA_038089495.1 Xerocomellus dryophilus
CTTGTGAATGTAATTCATCTGAGTGAAGGCCGGTTATCGAATTGTGACAAAACTAATTATTGACAGGATAAGGAAGGGAAGGTTTGTCACCGTAATGCTGCCTCAGGCTATCAAAGGATCGTCCCACGAAACGGCTTCTTTCCTTGAACCTTTCAATTCCTAACCGTGCTTCATCGAGGAGCGCGTCCAACTTCAGTCTATCTCCCGCTGAGAGCCTGCCACTAGTTTGTGCATCCGAGGCCCGTAAGTCCTTCATCGTGTCTAGATCCGCCTCTGAGGGTGTGGACCCGGACTCTCCCAACCTTAGAAGTTGCTTCAGGACTACTGACTTCCATATTCCCCAGACGTTGTTGGTATCCTCGATGAGTACATTGAGCACAGTCTTTAACTCGTGCTCATTTATCTCATCATCTTCAAGTACCAGGGTTAGAAGGACAAACAAGACCATGGCAGGCCAGTTCTCTAACCGATACTTCTTCACATTATCTCCCTTGAGCTTTAAAATCATTTCCAGTAGGATCTTCTGCTGTACTCCCGCCTTGTCAAGAGAGCACAACCACAGGTTATAACACCACAAGACGCCTAGCGAGGTGACGAACATGATTTGACCAAAGAGGGATCCTTGCGGGACGAGGAGTAGCTGTGCAATGAACTGGATGAGGAGGAAAATGGAGCACCACCCGATGGATTTGTGGAAGGATCTGCTGCTGGAAGGGGTCGGGAGCACGAACTTGCCACGAGCGACAGCCATAGCCGCATCCTCTCGACCCTTCAACAACACGATATTGGTAGCGGTGATGAAGATACCGCTGACGCGGTGTGGTTTAACGTCGCCACAAGGTGGTTTCTCGTGGTCCAATTCGCCAGCAAGCCAGGGACGCATGAATTCCAGCTTGACTGAGCTGATGATAAGACAAGAGATGCCGTTGGCAATGATACCCAGGAGGATCAACGAAAATGAGTACCAGTCCGCGACAGCTGCACATATAACACAGGTGCCTACACTGACAATGATTGGGACGGCGGCAAGGATTTGGGAGTCGTACGGGGTCGGTATAGGCCTCAACACCATATTACCCCCAGGGCAACTGTCGAGCTCAGCGATGGTGACTCTGACAGGCTGCCTCCCTTTCGGGGGGGCTATGGGACATTCAGGGGAAGCACATTCCTTCATAAAGACTGCAGCAAGATGATCAGTCTCGGGAATGACATTCCCAGAGTGGACACGGAGGAACTGGGGGCCTTTACGACCGTCTAGCTCAAACAGTGTGAGCAGCTCCGCGGGGTCGGCATGGCCACCTCCAAAGAAAAGCCATATTTTGTCAGGAGACCGTAGCGCTTGGCGATTTCATACGAGCCAGGTGAGTTATACCACCCCCACTGCTTCCTATTTTTGCAGATGTGGACCGTGGCCATTGTGGAAGCAGCCTCCACACCGCCAAAGAAACCAGCCACACCTGAAGCATCAAGGGTGAAGCGAGACTTGTCGAGGTTAACGATGGATCGACTGTTTAGCACTTTAGGAAGGTCAGGGATGTACATGGTTGTATTGTCGCAGGAACAAGCTGATGGAAAGGAAGACTTGCTGTGAAGAGAGTCAAATTGGGATTACTTAAGTAGCCCACCCACCTGGTGTATCGGTCAATCATATCCTCCGTTCTTCATCAGGCGCCAGCGCCTAGATGATCGCAAAAGTATGGTTAATCCAAAAAATATACGTGGCTGTGCTGTAAATGTGTAAATGGGTCGCACCGCGGGAAATCCCGGATCGCACCGCTTGCCAGAAATGGCAAGCGCGTTGATAGACGCAAGTTTCTCTGCATGCTCGTGCTCGATGACGAGTGTGCCGGAGCATCGGGGTAGAAGGCCCCCTGTGGGGGAACAGTGTATTCATTTTTTTAATCATACAGTTATCCATTGAAACCTACTAGTGTACATGAAAAATGAGTGAAAAATGGAAAACCAGGTCTTGGAACCTGTCTCAAAGCATGCGACTGCTTCAAGAATGAGAATGATGTGCGCATGTCAGTGCGCGCTGTGATCATGAGGTATGACATGCTTGGGTTGTCGAGTCTGAGTGGAAAACTGGACTGGGAAAAAAATTACAGTGACCGGGACAGCCAATCAGCGTCCGTATTGCATGTAAATTTTTCACAAACAATTGTAAATTTTCCGGGCTGCCCCACTTATCTCACTTATCTCCGCCAAATGGGCACTTTATCTCACTTTACAACCTTCTGTAGCACTTTATTAGTCATTTCTTCGCTGTAACCCTCTATTTAACTGGTGAATATTACATCCACAGTGATACCCTGCCCCTCCCGACCCTCGACGATTTTTTTTCGACGAGCGTTGCTGCCATTCCACGCTGCTCGGGCACTCGACCCACTCGGACGACACGAGCGGTTACGCTTAGGTAAGCGCGGACGCGCACGAAAGCGGCACGCGACGGGGAACCCCGGGTCACGTGACATAAAGCACGTGCAGTTGCCTTATGGGGGGTGCACAGCATGTAAATTTTCCGACATAAGTACCCATAATGCCACTGCATTACATAATACCTGTCATGGGAGGCGAGCCATTGCAGGCGGTGATGCTGTTGCGATCAGTCAAACCTCAGGCCTTAGGCTGTATGTTACATCTAGTGTGGTGGAGCCGTGAAAGGCTGATCTCGATAGAGTGGAGAGGGTGTGATTATTTTCCTGTGAAACAACAAAGTTCAGCCTCCAAGCGCACTGAGGGTCTGGCCAGCAGCTTGCGTGAATTGTCCGAGGAGGTTCACATCGAAGCCCTCTGGAGGACTTCGATCCGATTATGACTAGTGGGCAGACATTCCTTTTATAGACAACACCACTGTCAGCAATTCACCAGCATCACTCAATTGCCCATCTTTACCGACGGGCCATACTGGGGAAGCTCTCGAGTGCCTCCTTACCCAAACAACCCTCCAGAGTTGTCTCTGGACCTCTCATACATTTAAACCGCTGTATATTTCTCCCGGAAGCAACGTGGGGAACGCCGACGGCCCTTCATTGCAGTGCTCTATCCTTCACCCAACATTCAAAATGTCGTCCCAGTTAAACGCAAGACGAATTGTTATCAATGGTGTGTGCCTTTTACCTCATTTCTCCCAGGAGAGCAAGTTTTTCTCGCTCGCAGTTGTCGGTCGCTAACACATTCTTTCTCATAGTCGCTCTCCTCATAGTGTCCCAGGTCTGTCGATAATATTGAACGTATGGTCTTGGTTACGAATGCTGATTTAATTTGGAACTTTTGGTGTATTTCCTGAAGGTCGCTGCACATTATGCTTACCGTGTGTGTACTGTTCATCCTCGTTTCCTGGTTTTCTCGCATTTATGTTAGCATTCTCTGAATGCTCTTTTTCACTCTTCATACGATTCGTTCATAGTGGTTCGTCGGTCAGCATCAAGTGGATAAGAAAACAGAGAAACATCGCGCGCAGATATTGGCGAAGTTGGGGAAGAAAGGACTGAAACTTGACGAGTACGAACGTGAGCAAACCCCCATCGGCTTCTTCTATACACTGACCGAATAAAATCCTTATAGTATCTATATCAAAGGAAGTTGTGTGCCCTGATGATATCCAAGTACGCTTTGAAGGTATGCAGTTATCTGTCGTCCGTTACTACCTGATCGAATAAACTGGCTTGAGTGATGCAGACATTGGCGGCCTCGATCCCATCATTGATTCTCTTCGTGAATCCGTTATATATCCATTAATGTACCCACACCTTTTCACGGCGTCTTCGTCACTCCTCAGTGCACCGAAGGGGGTCCTTCTTTACGGGCCTCCCGGGTGCGGCAAAACCATGCTTGCACGTGCCCTTGCCAAGGAATCGGGAGCCACATTCATCAACATTCCCGCATCAGTACTCACCAACAAGTGGTTTGGAGAATCGAATAAGCTTGTCGCCGGACTGTTCAGTCTCGCCAGAAAGATGCAACCAACGATCATCTTTGTGGATGAGATAGACACGTTTTTGAGGGAACGGAGAACGGATGATCACGAAGTGATGAGCATGATAAAAGCAGAGTTCATGACGTACGTCACTCTTTCCTCCTGGGGCAGGACGTTCTCTGAGCCATGGATGATGCAGGTCGTGGGATGGATTGACGTCGGGAGAGGATCGAATAATGGTTCTCGGAGCGACGAACCGGCCCATGGACATCGATCCCGCTATTTTGCGCCGCATGCCGAAACGATTTGCTGTTGCTCTGCCGGGTGCAGAGCAGCGATTCAAGATACTATCCCTAGTATGGTTTTGGTTCGAAACTTATCCCTGCTGTCGGGACTAACCTTGGAAATTTATAGATGCTGAAAGACACCAAGCTTGATCCTTCGTTGACCCTTGAAGTACTCGCAGCCAAGACGACCGGCTTCTCCGGTTCGGACCTGCGCGAACTCTGCCGGAGCGCTGCCATGGTACCAGTGCGTGAATGCATGCGAGAGATGGCGCACGACGAAGAAGCGATCAAGAGAGTGGGGCAAGAGGTGAGCTCGGTTGTCCGCCATTGTCCGTCCCTCATCTTGGCTCATCGAATCTTTGTTCTCGATCTAGGGATTCACCATGCGTCCATTGACATTGAACGACTTCTATGACGCTGAAGGTTCGACGCTAACGTTGACTGACCCCGATCCAGAAGATGAACCACTCCCATTGATCGAGGAGAAGCGGCTGGTGGATGGCGTTATGCCTGACGCGTCGAACGACGAAGGCGTGGATTCTGAGAGTCCATAATTCGTGCTACGCATGTCCGGCCCCTCGGGGGTGTTTTCCCAGAGTGCAGCCATACACTTACCGTACACCTTCGGCTTAATAGACCTGTTTAGATCATCGCTCTAGAACTGATCTTCTGGAGGCTTATACAATTCTGTACAAATGGGAGGGAATCAAAGTGATAACCTTAGGATTCACGGAGGAAGAAAGCGAGCACTCGAACGAAATAAAGAGTCTGTGTGATCTGGGGCATTGTCCCATGTAGCTTGCAGAAGTGACCATGCGAAAAGCTATTGAAGAAGCAACATTCCTCTGCCTCCTGCTCCAATCTTCGTCCTGAGACACGCGAATTACATATGTACGGAATCAAGAGTAGCAAAAAGCTCTGGATACACAGGGGATTGAACCCTGGACCTCATACACGTTCGCTTACAGATCGCGCTGCAGGCGGTTGCAAAGCATGCGCGCTACCACTGCGCTATGTACCCTCATTTTTTTCGAGCAATTTGTTTTTATGCTTATGGGAAGGTTTGCTTACCGGCCCATCACATATGCGTATGTTGTCATACGTCCTCGTCACTCCTAGAGAGCGCTGGGCGCATAGTCACGGCGGGGACTTTTCATTTGGTAAACCGACAACACCAGTCCACGGAGGAGAATCATTGTGCTACAGCATGCAGGGCTCAGGGTGCCAGACAAACACCCGTCAACATTTGGGTGGTATCCAAAGTTCCCCCTTGTCGGAGATCTGGACGATCCAGACACCGAGGTATTCGGGAGCAAACTTCACAGTCCAGCGAGTATCCCCAATCGCTGATCTACCTCGTGACGCCGTGTAACCAGAGTAACACACCTGACCTGTTCTCCAACTGAACAATCTCTCTATCCACATCACTTCACACAGCGCATATACCCTATCGCAAGCCCTCACATCGGATTCGCCAACATGAGATTCGTCAAATATGCCATCTCTTCGGCACGATAGGTGTCCGTTGTCAGTGTTTGCAGCACCAATCCATCCAAGAATTCCAGCATCGTCTGATTAGTCGCGTCGTATTGGGGCCAGTACAAGTCCGTGCCTTCTCCGACGTTTGGATCGAGGTTCGCGACAAGGCGGACGAGGTAAGAAGTCATATCCAAGCCACCGTAGACATTAAGGATGTCGGACGCGTGGAACTGGCGTTGTAAAAAAAGGATCAACGAACGAATAAGAAACGGTTGTCTCTGACTTACACAGCCGAGGAAAGGGACCGGTTTTAACCGCTTATTCACTGCCCGAAGAGGAAAGAAAAGACCCTCAAGACCCATGACGCATCAGCCATCAGTGGAATAACGTACGGTATGTCCAGATGCTCTGCTTCCCAGCCCAATTCTGCAATAAGAATCGTCTTGTAGCCTGAAAGCCGACATCCCCCAGGAATGCAGCTAGCCGCTTAAACTGCGGCGTGAGCGCGTTGAGATAGCCCGTATCAAATGGTGACCCTTGGGGGAGATCAGGTGGATAATACTTCATCACCTGCTCGATCGAGGCCCTTGAAGCATTAGGCAAGTAGTATGTTTCAATGTATTCTTCGAATTGCGCGTCCGTCCTAAGTGAAAAGCGTAAGGATGAATCGTCCAAATCGCCTCGTGAATGTTTGTACCACGTACGTAATGTTAATGGTCGCCAATGAGAAAAGAGTTCCTTCGTCGTCGCAATTCCCTATGAACCGAACGGTTCTATCAGAAGGATGGAGAAAGCAAGGGCGTCTACAACGACGTACCACTGACGATCGGTATGTCCGCAACAAGTCCCTGTTGAGCCAGATATAGCGGGTCCGCAGTTAGGAAGACCCCATCCACGCGAGGCATCCATGCTGCGTGGAGCGTCTTTGGATGTCATACGTATCGATCATCTAAGCATCAGCCACCATTCCCCCCTGCTATCCGTCCAGAAGCGTACCTGATATTCAAGTATCCCCGGAGACTGGTGCACCGCGTTCAAAAACGTATCGTATGGTACCCCGCGCAAACACTGCAATGTATCGTTCGCACCAGAACACCCCGTCTCTGCGACGAGCGCGTCGTAGTAGGGCTGTCCATGGGTGATGTCGCCCACGGGAATGACTGAACCACCTTGCATGAACGCGGCTCGGAAAAGGCCCTCCGGATTTCCTCCATTCGTCACCATTTGCAGGGCGACAGATATCGCACCTGAACTGTATCCCCACCTGTACGTGATGGGATGTCCTGTCAGCATGTTATGGAAAACAGTTCAAGAAGACCGCCCCACATAGTTACTTTGGCAGGATCTCCCCCGAACGCGCTGATGTATCTTTGCACCCAACGGAGAGCGAGGCGCTCTGTCGCGAAGTAGTCAGCGGCACGTTCATTATGTGTGAGGACGAGGAATGCATACGGTCTTGGAGACCAAGATTGCCAACTCCGGCATCTTTGACTTCCTGGCTTGCCAAGAACCCGAACGCTAAGCACAGCAATCGATAAGTATGAATGCCCTTCTGGCGTGTATGCTCACCATTCTGACTAGAACCAGTTTCATAGTGGAACACTGTTATTGCGCTATCACTGGCACGGACGTGCTCACCGATAGTTCATGCTGACGTATACAGCGGGGACGCCAAGCGAGACCGATTTCTCCACGATGATGTTACCGTCGTGCCTGTAGTCGTATGAGCGCATGTGATGACCGTCGTACGCATTCTCAGGAATTCTTGCCCGTACCTGACCGTACCACCAAACTCGAATGCGCCTGGATAGAACCACTGTTCATGATCATTGATTAATAAAATGAGAATAGGCAATGGGGCCTCAAAGCTTACCACCACCACAGGCAACCTTGACTCAGGCGTCGCGTCGGGAGGGGTGATCACGTTCAACGTCAGACCTACGTCGTCGATCATCGTTCTTCAGCGTTGGACGGGGCAAGAAATAAACGCACAGTCTTCCGCAGAAGTAATAGTGTTAATAAGCCAGATGGACAAATAATTGACTGTCTCAGTTGGGAGATCAGGTGGCAATTTCGTATTCGGCTGTTGAGGACACGCAGGACCGTACTCCATTGCGGAGAAACTGGTGTTGTATGGTAACAATGCCTGGGGCAGCTGGAAGCGGAGGTTGCCTGTCCTGTTTTGAATCAGGGACCATTAGATGAGCAAAATTGTGCGAGGTCCCAGCCTATTGCATCAGTCGACGCACGGTGGTTGGGCATACGGGATGCCTAGGAAGCGGTTGGTGGTCCCCGAAGCGACGCCCGTCACGGTCGCGTTGTCGAGGGTGACCGTTGGCGCTGCACGGGCTTGTCCAACGCGGCCCAAAATGGCCAGAAAAGCAAAGAGCACACTTGTCTGCAACATGATGGGAATGCAACCTAGAGGGGAGAATGACCTGTGTTTGCCACAAGGTCAAACACTGGTCGGTTCCACTACGTTTTGCGTATAGGCAGGTGACCCGGTGCAACTGGCTAGAAGCCAGGGGTCCTAGTTTATAACCTTTCTGAAGCCGCCTCCCACGTATGTGAGCTATGTAATATGATGCTGTAAGTTATGTAAGGCTTCGGGTGTCGATTGACGAAGATTGGAAATGCTCGAATTCCATATGCCAGTGTACCACTCTTATAGTTTCAATTTGCCGAATAATACACTGAGTCTGTAGAGGTTGGTCGCAGGACAGTAGTGTAACCGTTTTTCATTACTTACCTCAACGGTGCTAGCAGTACTGTACTACCGTAGCAGATTTGAATCGGAGTTGAGAAAGCAGCGTCGCTAGTAGGTACTAGCGGGCCACTGGCAGCTGGTCCCATTCATGAATTCACATGAACCTTCCGGAGTCCAACGAGCCTCCGTAGATGACTGACACCATTTCGTCCATTTAGGATATCACGATCCCTTTCTGTCATGAACAAAGTGCCAGCTATGGTCCCCTAACACCAATCATCCGGCGACGCCCATACACACAACCTACTCAAATAAACCGCGACGCGCCACATCCGTGGCAACACCCGATACGGGAGATCGTCGGTACCAGTCCCCGACGAGCCCAGCCGGTTGCAGCAGATTTGGCTTTCAATGACTCATAACTGGTTTCCGGGCTTCAATAAAGTTGTGTAATTGTACATACGATAAGTAATCCCAATTTGACTCTCTTCACAGCAAGTCTTCCTTTCCACCAGCTTGTTCCTGCGACGATACAATCATGTACATCCCTGACCTTCCTAAAGTGCTAAACAGTCGATCCATCGTTAACCTCGACAAGTCTTGTGTACGAGACCTAGACGAGTACAAGCTCAGTGGTTACCACAATAATGGGAACACTGTATTAATACCTAGACGAGTACAAGCTAGGTATAATGAGTGACAAGATGCTACAAGATATTAGAGACTCGATATACCTCAGTGGTTACCACAATAATGGGAACACTGAGGAAGACGAGTCTCGACGACGCGCGTCGGCTACAACAAGATTATGTAAGACGGAACTGTACAGTTGTGGCTGTATGTGGCGGCGAGATGATACAACAAGATGAAAGAAAGGAAATAGGAATAACGAATAATGCTAACACACCCCCTTCATTAAGCCGCCATGCCAAGCATACGTAGGAGTTTGACGAAGGCCGGGCGTGGTAAGGGTTTTGTAAGAATATCGGCAATGTTCTTATGCGAGGGTATCCAAATTAACTGAAAGATATTGTTATCTATGTGTTTGCAAATGAAGTGATATCTTAAATCAATGTGTTTGGAACGCTGATGGAACTTAGTGGCAGTAGAAAGAGCAATTGCACCTGTGTTGTCGAGGTAAATTTTGATAGGCGATGTGAACGGAATTGCCAACTCCGTGAAGAGCGAGCGGAGCCATAGCCCTTCCTGAATGACGTGCATTGCAGCCATGTATTCGGCTTCGACGGATGAGAGCGCAACTGTCACCTGCTTCTTGGAAACGTGTGAGATCAACCCTCCAGCATAGAACCATACATAGCCTGAAATGGACCTCTGTCCCACTTCATTTGCCCAGCTTGCATCTGCGTACGCATGGAGTTCGTCGTCTGTGGACTCCCCTCCATATTGTAGATGCAGGTGTAGGGTGCTGGCTAGATAGCGGAGCACTCGCTTGGCTGTGGCAAAGTGCCTGGGCTCGGGGTTGGCGTTGTGTTGGGCTAGTGAGTTCACGATATATGCAACATCAGGACGTGTGTTGATGGAGAGATAGATGAGTTCTCCAACGATTTTTAGATATGACGAGCGTAGATTTGGGATTTCAGGATATGACCCAGCGGCATCCCCGAATGGGGCTTTGGGATCAGTTGGGAGTAAGACTGGGTTGCAGCTCGATAATCCATACTCCTGGAGTAGAAATATGATGTAATCATTTTGGTGGATCCAAAGTTGGCGCATTTCGCGGTTCCGCTCGAATTGGACACCTAGATATTTGGTGACCGGGCCCAAGTCTTTGATCCTGAATCTCTCTGCAATGCTCTTTTTGACCTTTTCAAGGAACGGTCTCGAGTTGCACACGCCCATTCCGTCGTCAACATGCCAACCAATGTAACAACGAACCCGTGTGATTCCTATGGCAAGCTCAGCAATCCCTTCGTAGTAGAAGAGGGCATGGTCCGATTCCGCTCGGGTGAATCCTAGGTCTGCCATGACTGTGCACACCTGTTCATACCACTCGAGTGCTGATTGTTTCAGCCCATAGATAGAGCGAAGCATTAGCCACACTACCACTCGCCAATCGCCTTCTTCAAAACCCTTGGGTTGCCGCATGTAGATTTCCTCTTTTAGGGTACCCCAGAGGAACGCTCGTTTAGCGTCAAAAGTGTCAATTTCCCAATTGTTTTGGCATGCGAGAGCTGCAAGAAGGCGGACCGAAGCTGGTTTGATCACAGGAGCAAACGTTGCACCATAATCTACCCCCGGGACCTGCGAGAAGCCTTGAGCAACGAGTCTTGCCTTATGCACGGGGCCGCCTTTGTTGTCTTCTTTGAACTCGAGGACCCACCGGCACCCGATTGCTTTGCAGTTCGAAGGTAAGGAAGTAGTGGTGTAAACATTCATCTCTTTCATGATCTGAAGCTCAGCCTTCATAGCTTCCAGCCATTTCTCTTTGTCTGTGCGTTGGATTGCTTCCTCGTAGGTCGCCGGTGGGATGCTCATGTCGTAGTCAGGTTGCGTAGGATCACGGCGCTTGTCACTTCGGATGGTTATGTGTGCTTGTTCGATGACCGCTTCAGCCACGGCGTCAGGTGAGGCTTCGTCTGACTCAATTGGTTTTGAAGAGTCGGCGTCTTCATCCTTCTCCTCCACCCCCTCGCTCGATGACCTCACCCCCTCAGCGGTGACCCCCATGATTTGCGCAGTCCGCTTTGCTCGCAAGGCCTCTAAACGAGCACGCGTGGCTGCACGCTCCTCTGCGTATGCTCTTCCAGCTTGCGTGAGCACCCGCACTCGCGATGGGCGATGCCCAACATCGTTTTGAGGCGAAGTTGGTGGGGCATGTGAGGCTGGAAGTACAGCTGGCTCAGATGAAGCCGCAGGATCGGGGCCTGAGCTTGCACCAGGTGAGCCTGTCTCGTCCTCATCATCGTCATCCCCTGCAGTGCCGATTAGAGTGGGTAGTTGCTCCTCAAACACGACGTCTCGGGCAACGAAGAAGGTACCGTTCTCAGCGTCACGGATGCAGTAGCCCTTCATGCCATCAGGGTAACCAAGGAAAATAGCACGACGGGAGTGGGGCCCAAGCTTAGTTTGCAACTCGCTCGGGATACGAGCCCAGCAGTGTGAGCCAAAAACACGGATGTGCGACAGATCTGGTTTGGTCCCATTGACAACTTCGTAAGGTGTTAGACCTGGTGGCAAGGAGACAGACTCGGTGTGGTTCCAGAGGTACGCTGCGGTGAGCACGGCTTCTCCCCAAAGATTGCTTGGAAGGCCCGTGGCCTCCAGCATGGCAAATGCTCGACCCTCCAGTGTACGCATGGCACGCTCCACTTTCCTGTTTTGCTGGTGGGTGTAGGGACTGGCAAGCTGCCGTTGGATCCCACACTCCTCGAGCGCTCGTGTGAAGGCTACGCTGACGAACTCTCCTCCGTTGTCTGACCGAAAGACTTTGACAGTACGACCAGTGTGGTTTTCCCAAAGTTTTTGGACGAGCTTCCAAGCCTGAAGAGCTTGATCCTTAGTGGCGAGCAGCTGGACATTGAGTAGGTGGGAGTGGTCGTCGAGGAAAACAATGAAGTAAACTTTGCTGTGGGGAGTGCGTACAGGGAAGGGGCCACATAGGTCGGAATGGATCAAATCAAGCATATGGGATGTGCGAGGTGATTTCGATGGCGGGTAGGGCTTTCTGGGGTGTTTGGCCATGATACACGCTTCGCAGCGACCGAGAGGCTGATCCATGTCGACGGTTACACCCTTCGCTATAAGGGGGAGGCGCTTCACAGAGTTTCCGCCCGGGTGTCCCATGCGGGCGTGCCATAGGTCCCACGTCAGTGGGGATTTGGCGATGGCACTGATCTCCTTTGTGAGCAGTGGGGAAGCGGCAAGTTCATTCGGGTGAAGCAATTGGAGGTCGACGTAGAATAAGTTTCCAATTGATGGAACATACCCCAGTGCGTTGCCGTTGTGAGAGAGATGGCAATAAGTCTCCGTTCCGGAACTTGACCCTCTAAATGCGCAGTCCCAACCGCGATTAAGCATCCGCCCGATTGACATGAGGTTGAGGAGGGCATTTGGGGCATGTAAACAGTCATGGAGAGTTAGCCTGTGCTTTTCCCCGTTCAACACCAATTCAGCTACGCAAGTACCACGACCAGTCGTAACGAGAGATCCATGATTGGCCATCATTACTGGTGGATGGTCTTCCTCCTTGAAGTCGACGAAGTACGCGCGATCCATGATGAGGTGTGAAGTAGAGCCAGAGTCGAGGATTGTCGAAGAGACAGATGCATGACAACAAACATCTTCTTGCACTTCGACGATGGCTGCGCAGGACAATTCTCGGCGGTGTTCAGTGGAGGTGGAGATAGAGGTAGAGGTTGGTGATGGTGAGGCCGAAGCTACTACAGCTGCGGTTTCGGTTTTGGGATTTTTGTTGCGAATCCAGGCTGGTGCCTTACTCTCCATTCCTCCGCCGGGCCAGTAACAATGCATGTGGTCGTGGTTATCAGCTCGTGGTAGTTCAGCGCAAAGGGAATTTGTGCATTTCACGCCCTTCGGATTGTTCCTATGGATGCGCAGGCCAGTGGTGGGATTGACTTTCGGCGCAAACGGTGGGGTGATGGCCGCATTGGCATACTCCGAACCAGGACCAGCTAACTTTCGCCTTCCAACTATTGCATTTGCCTTTTCAGTGAATAACTTCGCGACGTCTTCGAACGTGAGAGGAGTGGAGGTGGAGGTGGTTGTGCTGGAGGTGGTTGTGCTGGATGTAGTTGTGCCGGATGGGGTAGACATGCGGTTCATGGTGAACTCTTTGAATATTTGCCACTCAATGACATCTGGGAGACCCTGGAGAAGGTCGAAGATTGATTCGTCGTTGGAATAAGTCACGCCCATTTGAATGAAGCGGCGACATGCATCTTCGAAAACTCCAAGGTAGCGCGATGCATCTTCGGCGTCTTTGAGCTTCTCGGAACGAATCCTGGAATGCAACTCGTATTGAGACATTAAGTCATTACGGGAGTAACGCTGAGAAAGAATCTCCCATTGCTCGCGGGCTGATTAAGTGTCACTCAATTGACTGGCGACAACCACGGATATCTTCCTGTCAACCAGTGCCTTGGCTTGTGTGTCTTTGGCCAGCCAGTCTAAAATTTTCTCCTTCTCGGCCTCGGTAATGGCCTTACTAGGATCGGCCTGGACAGGTTGGAACAAAGCTAACTCTGCAAGGTCCTTGGGGTCTGTGCCGGTGCTACAATGGTTCCAGAGGCGTTCTCCCTTTAAGGCGAGCATCATCTGTCGGCGCCACTGAGGGTACATCTCAGCCCCCGAAAGTTCACAGATGTGATTGTATTTTCCCATGCCTGTCAGCGGTTGCGATGAAAAGCATCTAGCGCGGATATTAAATTGCTGTGGTATTAAAGCCGATGTGAGCGCCTCGATTCGTCTAGACCCCGTTGTCTTGAGCTCTGCCCGATCAGAGCTCAGGGCTCATAACCTGTACGAGACCTAGACAAGTACAAGCTAGGTATAATGAGTGACAAGATGCTACAAGATATTAGAGACTTGACATACCTCAGTGGTTACCACAATAATGGGAACACTGAGGAAGACGAGTCTCGACGATGCGCGTCGGCTACAACAAGATTACATAAGACGGAACTGTACAGTTGTGGCTGTATGTGGCGGCGAGATGATACAACAAGATGAAAGAAAGGAAATAGGAATAACGAATAATGCTAACATCTTGCTTCACCCTTGATGCTTCAGGTGTGGCTGGTTTCTTTGGCGGTGTGTGGGACGATCCTTTGATAGCCTGAGGCAGCATTACGGTGACAAACCTTCCCTTCCTTATCCTGTCAATAATTAGTTTTGTCACAATTCGATAACCGGCCTTCACTCAGATGAATTACATTCACAAGTAGCCACTTGGTAGTAGCTGTCAACTTGAATCTGCACCAATTGCCATCAATCGGTATATACATATATATACTAGTACAGTACTGTCAGGCATCGAGTTCTAGTTCATTGCAACGTTCTGGTGAGATAATATCTAGTATGCCTACCCGTTATTGACCATGTGGGTACTACATTCGCTAATTTATCGAGCGGCTTGCTCCACTCACCCGCCTTGCTCCGACTCATACATTCCTACCACCGTGACTAGACATGCATTCCTTGATCAAAGTGGCGATGGGACACTCAGAATCTACAAGAGTTCGTATTGGAAAGAAAATCTTTCGCGTCTCATACTCGGAACTACTGTACTCACAATGATCTAGTAGCTCTCACTCAAGAGGCTGGTCTTCCTCAGAGGTTGATGGAATAGTGGTGACCCTTTGGTCACATAATGCGCGGGAAATTTCAAGTCTGATTCGATCACGAGGTACTTATGTACTCGGAGATTGGAAGACTCACTTTCACAGGAACGTCGAAATGGGCGCTTTTTCTTTTTTGAATGACCACGCAGCCTTTCTTCTCCTTCGTTCGGGACCCTCGACTCAGCAACACAGCGGACCCGCCCACCGTCTCACTTCGTGGTGCTTTCTGGTTAACGGATGCCAACCCGATCCGGTGTGTAGCCTCTACCTATCACCCACACTCAGGTTAACCACGTGCTACATCAAGATGCTTCGAAACCGCTGGAAATCGTTCATAATAGCGGAGTAAATTCAGTCGCTTTTTCACCCGATGGGACGTATATAGTGACAGGCTGCAATGGTGGGATGATTCAACAATGGCGCGTAAGCGATGGGAAGAAGATGGGAACGACGATGAACGCAGATGGCTCAGTCCTCGTTGTCGCTATCTCCAGCGACGGAAAATGGATCGTAACCGGTGGACTGGATTGTAAAGTCATTGTCTGGGATGCAAAGACACAAGAAAGGGCCGTCGAGTCAACACTGGCTAACGAGAAATGGGTCAATGCACTGGATGTGTCACCGGGCTCGACAAGATTCGCTAGTGCGTCGAGCGATTACACGGCAAATATCTGGAGTCTCACGACGGGCCAGCGCCTCGTTGGCCCGTTGAAACACAATAACCGTGTGGAATGCGTCGCATTTTCGCCTGACGGCGACCATGTCGCTACCGCCGGAGCCTATGACTGCTTGCGCATTTGGGACAGTCGCGATGGTGGCCTGCTCATCGAAGTTCCCGGTTTCTTTCATGAATCCCTTGTTTGGTGGCGCGATGACCGAATCTTCGCATCAACACGGTCCACGCAACAATGGATCGACGCTGTTTCAGGGTCAATACTTCTGGAACTTCCCCGGACCGACGATACAGCCACGAAAGCCCACCTCGCTATTTCGCGCGATCGCAATTCCTTAGCTGGCCTCGACAAGCATATCTTGCGTTTGTGGGATGACACTACCCATGCGTGGAGCCACACCACACATGAACTGGGCTACAGTGGATGTACCATCGCTATCTCACCAAATAACTGTCATCTCGTTACTGGGGGAGAAGATAAATTTTCCATCTGGAATCTTCCTGGCGGCATTCCCGAGGACACTGGCCATGTAAGTACATCCTCCCCTAATAAGTTCATTAACTGATGGACTTCTTTCGTAATTTAGCAACGAAGCGGTGTTGTAGGTTATCACAATACCAGGCTGGATCGTATCTGACTATGCTCCACATCTCTTTTAACAGTTCATGCATCTCACTAGTGGAATACAAGAGTTATGGTTACATGGAAAGCTGGGTTCTGCCATGGAAGTATTGTCTCGTGACATCGTGTTAAATGGGGGGTCTCATCATGCGCATGCCAATCGTGCCCTCGTCCAAGCACGTTTGCAGAAATGGAGTGATGCGCTCGTCGACGCTGAGACGGTAACTAGTCATACTCTCTCCCAGCGCGCACCATTGAAACATATCCGTTACCAGTCGATCGATATCCAGCCGTCGGTTATAGGGTGCATCGCAAAAAGTATCGCACTCTGTGGTCAGGACAGACACGAGGATTCCATGCAGGCATTTGATCTTGCTTTCAGTTATTGCAGTGTAGAACAAGTAAATTACCTTTTACTCGTCAAGGTATGCGTTGCGCACGAATAATGTCCGAGTCTCACGGCTTACCATTCTGTTTTAGGCGGTCGTCCTGTTCCTTGCCGGACTGCATCGCCACGCCATTGCTCGTACAACTGACTTGATCAAGTCTCTGCCCAATAAGTTATCGCACTACTTTGTTGTTCAGGTAGGGTATTGTGCCACTGTTCGTCGCGAAACATTCTGCTCATACCATCTGCAGGCGCACATGTCTGTTCTGCTAGCAGAAGCCGCAATCCAATCACACGATTATGACCATGCAATACAGCTCTTGGCATCGACAACAGATCCTGGGGAATTCTCTCAACCCCCAGAGTTGCTGACTGTCTCGCTGGTACGGCCCATCTCACAATCATCGGTACGGGTATTGAATGCCTAGCGAAGATCGCTGGCTGGAATTTCAACACTCTCAGATTCGAGATCTATCGGAAAAAATGCGAAGCGCTGTTCGCCGCGGGCCTCGTAGGAGGTGCAGTAGCATCCTTCCTTGAAATGGATATCGGTACGGAGAAGTCGATGGAGGAAACGGAATGGGCCACCAGTGAGGGCGTTTGCGCATGTTTTACTTCAGTTTCATTGACGTTGCACAACAGATTTCAGGAGGCGATGTGTGGATAAATTGAACGAGCTAGGGGATGTCGCTATGGATTCCGTTGCACATGATGATGCTGCTGCCTATTACTCTTCAGCATTGACCCTGGATCCCTTGTCAACAGATGTACTTATCAAGCGAAGCGAAGCGTACGGGGCGATGGGCGACTGGGAGGCTGCGCTAAGAGACGCAAATTCGGTATGTGTGGTTTGATCTTTGATCCCCCGATTAGCCAATGACGTATATCTTAGGCAATCGCCCTTGATCCGTCACACCCTCGGGGCTATGAGCGCAAACATGCAGCGCTGCATGGTGCTGGTCGTTACAATGAAGCAATCGAAACACTGAATGAGATGCTTTTGAGGCTGGAACAATCACCAGATCGCCATATTCGTGGTAGATATTCTTTGTATCATGTTGAGCATCTTATAACTTGGTTTTATGTCTAATAGAACTACACACCCACCATGTGAACCCATCACAGACAATGGAAACCATTCGCGGCTTTGCCAAGCACACCCAACGTGATTTTCCGCTCGTCCTCATCGACACCAAGAATGGACATCTCTGTGACGAACAAGAGCGGATACGCGTGTTTGAAGCGGATCCAAAGTTCAAACAGCTCGTTTCATCAATGGTTTCACAGATCGACAATCCTGGTATCAATCAGGCAGTGCAAGAATACTTCCGATATGCTACGTTCTCCCACACGTGGGAAGGCGACGAGCCTCTCTATCATGATATCCTACATGGATCAGTACACGACCTCGCAGGGTCACCCAAGATCATGAAGTTGCTAATGTTCTGCACGATAGTTCGGGAAGCCGGTTTTCGCTGGGCGTGGAGCGACACCTGTTGCATCAACAAAACAGACGGCGCAGCATTACAAGAATCCCTCACTTCGATGTTCCAATGGTATCACGAGTCTTCTCTCACCATCGTTCACCTGAAGGGTGTATTATCTGACTCGGAGCTCGGAGCTTTGATGGCAAGTCTGTGGAATACCCGTGCCTGGACCCTCCAAGAGTTCTTCGCATCTAAGGTCATTCGGTTCTATACTGAAGACTGGAAACCTTATCTCCCTCACGAGAATACTTTCAATCACAAGGAATCCCCTGTCATCATGCGAGAGATGGCACTCGCGACTGGGATTGATGCAAAGGAACTTCTCGCTTTGCGCCCTGGATCAGAAAACGTCCGACAGAAGCTCCGCCTTGCAGCCACCCGCTATGCTACGAAGCAAGAAGACATCGCCTACTCGCTGTTCGGCATATTCGATGTCTCTATCCCAGTTACCTATGGCGAAGGGCAACGGCGTGCGCTCGGCCGTCTCTTACAGGAAGTCCTCACGCGTTCTGGGGACGCTACAATCCTGGCCTGGACAGGGAAGGCATCGGACTATAATAGCTGCCTCCCTGCGGAGATTACTGTTTACCGCGAACCATTGTCACCGCACTTGCCGTCGCCCATCCCAGACGAGGAGATGGAAACCCTGCTGTCCGAACTGGAGACGTCCTCGGCACTTCACGATTCCACTATGGAGTTATACGACCGTCTTGTCATTCTTCCAACGCCACGCCTCGTCAGTCGCCGCCTAAGCTTGTCGTGCATCGTATTTTTACTGAGGACGGTTAGAGGGCCGTTCACCGCCAGAGACGAATCTTCTGTGCGCGTTTATCGTGCCACGGCATCTGCGCTCGGGGAGGTTGAGATTAGGACGTCGGATGACTTGGCTGGTCTGACCAATTTGGTGCTCGTGCATCCATGGCTTCAGTCTCTCTTTGATCCCGTCCTTCCACACGAAGATATGATCGCTGACGACGTGGAGTCTTTCTCGCTACACGTCACCTGGGATAGCGAACCCCCCGTCCCTGGCAGGAATCCAGGGAGAATATCGTTGACACCCGTTGCACAAGCGTTGCAGCTTCCCTCTCCGCTCGACAAAACAACCCGTGCATTGCGGTTGTTCGCCCGTCTCAGACAGCCTTTTGGGGCGCTGCTGCTTGCACCACATTCGTCCCGGGAATACAAGCGGGTTGCGACGGACAATCCGATCGTCGTACGCATACGCAAGGAAGTTTCGCCGCACTACCTCGCGGACAAGATACGTACCCTAGAAATTCTTTAGTTCCTTAAACGTGGTCATGCTTTGACGTTCATTCACCATCGGGGGGGGGGGGGGGGGGCGCGGGCGGGGGCGGGGGGGGGGGGCGCGGGGG
>JBBPKY010000523.1:0-19203 GCA_038089495.1 Xerocomellus dryophilus
AGCGTGTAACGAAAGTCCTTTCCTGCATGTAATATGGGCTTGGGATCAGACATGAAACTGAACACTACACACCCTTTCTGTGCCGGTTTGCGGAAAAGTTTTTGCACGACGGTATCGGAAACGGACGCAATGCCATCGGAAAGGAAGATGATCACGGGAGGACGCGTATCGTTCCACCACCTCGTTATGGCCGCATCGGCAGCCTTGAGAGCCGTGTCGAAATTGTTGCCGCCTTTGGGGGCATTTGGGAGAAGTAGATCGAGGAGCTCAACCGGGGATCTCGTGGTGTCGTTTTCGCAGACTGATTGCGTACCCTGAGCGTGTAAAATGATGGTGTTCGCATCACGCTGGTGACCGACAGCAGCTTGACGAGCGGACCAAAAGCTGTACAGGGCAGAGTAGACGGCTCCGAGTCTATTATTCATGCGTGAACGTATCCTCCCGCATACTGGCGAGTTTTCAAGCGGCTTCGTATCGTTCTTGTTCATTGACATTGACCTAAGGAAGTTTGTGAACACGATACATCCCGACTTGAGGAAAGTCGCTCACTTATCGATCAAGAAGATACTGTTGATAGCTAGTGGTTAGTTTACATTCTTGGCGGTTTGGTTACAAGTGCGTACATGTGAAATGGTTGCTGTACAGATGCTGGGTTCCTGCACATGAATTGATGTCCATCCCTTGAGATATAACCGTGCTTTGACGGAGTGCTACTGGCGCTCGACGGCGCATGGAAAAGCGGCAGAATACAGAACGAGGGGACAGCGGGCTTCCCTCCAGAAGCAACATGCTCGGATCCTTTGGAGAAATCATGACAAGGGCGAGAAAGACATGGATTTAAAACCTACCAGCGCACATAGAGTCACTTGGAAAATTGGGGTAAGCAAAACGCGAATGGGAACAACGCAGCCGTGTAGCTCGACCTACCACTTTGCAAAGTTTGCTTGCTCTTCGCGCGAATACGGATCTTTGAACCCTGCAAAAGGATCAGGCATCGAAGCGGGTGAGCGTCAAAGATCGACTTGCCACTACGCTTCCAGAACAAGTTGTGCGTCAAAAAGTCCTTTGGTCGGTCTGGATTCGGTTGTAGTTTCTTCGTGATATGTTGGACTTCATTGTTTCCCCTGCACTCGGCAGGGGTCTTGGCTCTGCAATAGTCGATATGGACGTGCCTACCGAGCGCTTGGCACACTAGACTGCACATCATCGGCGCGCCTTCATCGTTCGTCGAGAACCGTCGTCCTTCGACCTCGAGACCTTCTTCGTCTGGGCCATCAACGGACCATCGTACGTTTGACATGGAACCATGGCGAGTGTCGTGTTCTTGTTGGGAATGACCTATTTGAACAAACCGGTCAGCCCTCACAATCTACAGTTGGGCCCTCAAAATCATACCCAAGGGAAGTGTACAGTAATATTGGCAACTCGTACATCTGTTTGTACTACGTTAGCTTAGGAGACACGCCGTGGAGTCAGCTGACCTTGCTTGACAATAATGGACGACATCCGGGTCCAAGCTGTGATCATGCGAACCTTCATGTTGTAGTTGGCCCGGAGGAACGAGCTTGACGCATTTAAGTCGTTTCGCGACTAGGCATCCATTGTCAGTGGGACGACAATCTGCACTCCCAAAAATTCACCTTGGGAATACTATACCCACGCACCGAATGCATTTAGTGTTTGAACCTGCGTAAAGGGAAGTGGAGACGTACCTTTGTGTACTGGAAGCATTCGTGCATCCCTTTGAACGTTTCTTCAATCGATTCAGGGGCTGTGTCGATTTCGCATACACCGGGAGCGGTGCACCGCTGGGAACAAGAATGTGGTTTCCTACAGAAGGCGTTTGGTTCTGCAGCTCCGTACACCACAAATCACATACCCGCAAAGATGGATCGCGTTTGCTTCCAACGCGTGCAAATGGTTAGGACTTGAGCAGAGCCGCTTGCAAAGTTGGCAAGGTATGGGGCAATACTGCGCGTCACATTGGTGACCTTCGTGCTCAACGTCACTGGGGACATCAGAGATTGAATGACCGTGACCATAGCTGCGACCGTATGAGCACTTACACTGAGATTCTGCACCTCCCTTTGCACTTGTACCATCCGTCTGCAAACGTCAACGTGCAGAGATCACATGCCTAGGAGCGTGAGATATAGCATATATTACTGCGGGAGAGAAATGTGACAATTACCTCGCCGCAGGCGTGTGTAATCGCTGCGCATTGGTGGTCATCGTCTTCATGTCCCGAGACCTTAGAGTCATAAGTGACAGGAGACTGAGTTTTCGGGGTATAACTATACTTTAGCACATCCCTCGAGACATCCATTTTTGCCCAAGAGTTTGCACGGCGCGCCACACAAATGAACGTCGACCGAACATCTGGTTGGCGGTCACAATTGAACCGCGACACATTTAAAGAAAAGTTTGCTTACACGTGCTTTCCAGAATGCCCAGCGCTAGGGAGAAAATGAGAATTGTTCCTCGGTTAAAATCCAGCTATTACTTACGTCATTGAGCATTTCTTTTCCCCTCCTTCCTCAAGCTCACCCGCTTCAAGTTCCGCACAATACTCGCAAGACTGCGTGCAAGCATGCGTCGTCTTACAGTCATGTGGGCCATCATGGAATCGATTCTGAATGCAGAACAGTTGGCAAGACGCACACTGCATCCGACAGAGCTGCACGCTGCTCTTCAAGTCGATCACAGCGCTCTCGAGTGTCCGCTGAAGCTCCATCACACTCGCATGGCCAGCCTGGAAACGCGTCAAGTTGGATTTGACCCATGCTCGTACGTGGTCGATGCGCATTTCCGCCAGGTCTTCCAGGTACTGAGCGAGCTCCTCTGCCCACTGAGTATCGGGAACAAGCTGGCGGGAATCAAACTCGTCCCATTCTGTGACCAGCGCGTATAATACTTCTTCGCGACCCATGTTTTGAGAGTGTTCAACGTTGGCGACAAAGAAACGAGCATCGGTATCGGGGGAGTCTATGGGCATGTCCGTGTCTAGATTCTGAGGGGAAAAACACGCATTTTCTCTCCCGGCCATCATACGGAAATTTCCGGATCTTACCTTTAGCAGCTCGATTTCAGGCTCTACGTCTTGCATACCGAAAGCCAGGGCAGTGGGTAAGATAGTCAGTAACAGCTGTGCACGATGCGAAGCCATGGTTTCTAGAAAAGAAAATCAGCAACTAAACTGAATAGAACAGCACGACCATACGAGAAAGCGCTCCCCAGTCGTTCGCCTAGAAAACATTAGCATCACGCATATACTGGTCTAGCAGGGGCAAGGCCTACCTTAAGTTTGGCCATCAGCGTCTTCATCAGGTGCAAGAACTCTCCTGCTGCCTTGTGTGTTACATCTTGCTGATCAAGACGCCTCTTCAGTGTCGGGAACAATTTGTAAAATTCCCTCGACTCGATGACTGGCCTGTCATGCAGCCATAGTCGTGCCCGTCTTGTGAGAGGCGGATACAAAATCTTACCAGGGGATGATGTTGAGTTTGCCGCCATGCAGACGAGAAATGAAGTTGGCATCTTGCTCTTCTTCGACTATTTGCTGAAATTTGAGCGAGAACCTGAGACAAACTCATGTCACAACATAGGGGAAAGCATATCTCTCAAAAAACTCACTCCCGTGCAATTTCCGCCTTGTCCGAGTCGACAACGTCTTTGATGATGATTACCAAGGTGGATTGGAAAAGTGCAGGGTTCGCGACAGGGTCCAGGACCGTCGAGCTAGACTGGAATGATTGAAACAGCCCAGTGATATCACGACTAAGAGCGAAGTTATTGCGGAAAAGCACCTGAGGAATCGACGTTAAAGGATTCCGTTCCTAATAGACGCAAACATACCAAATTCGAGATTGCGGTATTAAAGAGAACGAGAAGGGTATCTTCCTGGGCTGAGCGCTCTATACTGTGGACGCCTACGAAGGTGTTATGAGCATAGATTACCGAGAACGAACTCGACCACCGACGTACCTTCAAAATCGAGTGCGACGATCAAAGCTTCTTTAGTTGGGGTCACAGACATCCAAACACCTTCAGTAGTCCGCATTGCTGACCCGGCGAACGATGTATCGACGAGATGATTGAGGGTGAAGCTTTTCCCAACGGATTGCTCTCCCATGGACGACACAACCCGAACAGGCTGCGAAAACAATCTAGCGTTAACCCACAAGGCGGTCGTGCATGTGGGAGCTTCGCACCTTGTCTGCCATGTAAGACTGGAATATGGACTCATACCACCCAAAAGATATTGAATCGACAATACGATTGATCTCGGCACCAAGGAGTGACCTTTCGACCTCAACAGAGTATACGCCATCCTTTAACGGAACGAACCGATTGTCTCTGGCAAGTGCCAGGTGAATAGGGATGAGGCAAAGAAGGTCAACTACCCATTCTCCAACCTTGAAAATGGATGTATCATTCCACTCCACATCGCGGGAAAAGCCAGCAACAAAACTATCGAATGTCGTCGCGGAAATATGTAGCGTGCTGAGCTTATCTCCAGTTGGTTTCTTCGACGTCCTTTCAAATGTCTCGATCATGTCGGCAAAGTGGGGTTGAAAACGATTATGATCCCGATCAGTGACGAAGAGAATCGAACGACGGTAACGATCGCCTGACGAAATAATAGCACGCTGGACCGCTGGAAGGACCGGGAAGCGTGTCCACACGTCAGCGTGACAGTCCATGACACAGTTGTGCGCCGTGAGATGAGCATCTCTTGACAAAGCGCCACGACTATTCTTCTCCCTGAACATGAATTCGGTAACCTTTCGGGTAATATCGAGCGCGACAGAGCTGCAAGTGTGAGCCAACAGGTCCAGCTTCAGGAGGTAGACCGCACTTCTGCGGACGAGTGAGGTGATGACCAGGTTACTGTGGCCTGCCCAATCTGCGATGGGGAGAGGCGCGCCATCGCTAGACCCAAAAGCGCTCCAATGGTAAGCAATTATACTGGTAGAAGCGCCATCCGAGGTAACGATCAAGAAGCACGAGCCATCTGGAGAAGAATGAACATTGATCGGGACATGGTGGAGATCCAAAGAAGCCGGCCTAAGAATTCATCAAGGTTATAACAAGAATTTGATTCACAGAAGGTACGCACCGGAATTGCATAGTGGTGAGTGAGAAAACACGGGCGGTAGCTTGAGAGTCGATGAGCAAAAGCTCCTCGCTTCCCGAGGTAAAGCAAGCTTTCTTGATTGTCGTCCCCTCACCGTACCATGAATTCAGGTTGATGGCGCTTCCAGACGCGGTAAACCCTCGGCTATCATCATGAACAAAAATGTGTAACTGCAGCTGGGGGGTCTTCAATTTCAACCCAACTTTCGTATCTCCCAGATTGCCTACCTTTTCACAGGAAATTAGAGCAAGCATAGCCTGAGATTCGTCGAACGCTAACAAGAACTCGTCGCCAATCTTATCTCGATGGAACATCTTGCCCCGCTCGCGTCCGATAGAGTTTTCGATATTATTTAGGTGATCCAAATGAAGATGGAGGTTGGCGCTACGGTCAATCAGTACGAGGAGTAATCTGTCGCCTTCAAGGAGTTGCGAATGCCTGAAAGCCCATCAGCCATCATGTATAAGAGCCACAAAAAAGTCAAACTCACGAGACCGAGAACCCCACTGGTAGCTGAAAGGAGTACGATTCCTTGAAACGCGGATCCGGAACCTTAGTTGGATCAAGTTGGAGTTCATGCTGGTCTTGTGCCGTCAGGTGCATGAGATGAATGGTGAACAACAGCGAAGCTTCCTTCAGCGTCTCTCGATGGCCAGTAATGTCAAAGCTCTGTGGACCTGGAACTCTTTGTTAGCCAGAGGAAGCTAACTCAGGAAGCTTGAGCGTACGTTTGTCACGATGGTAGCTAAAGCTCTTGCATTGTAGGACAGACTTGAGACGCAGAGTGTACCTTGGAGATCACTGATTAATTGGAGTCTATATCAGTCATTTCGAAAAAGCCTTACGGCGAATCACACGACTCCGATAGAGAATTCATCTTCTGGATTAGAGAACGTCCCACTTCACGAATGTCCTGTTCGATAGACCGATCCGCTTCGACCTTCAGCTGCGCCTGGGTATCGTCTAGTTGTATGCGACGAATAGAGTTGAGGAGAGTCCGGCAGAGTTTATCCACAACGTTCCCGAGGTACTTCTGGACCTGATCCTTCGCGGTCTTAACTGCTTCCTGCAACACGGGTATAGTGGACGAGAGACTCTCGAGGTCCGCAACGAAGTCTGGGTCATTGATGAGAGAAGGTTCGTTACCACCGTCCTTCAGCATCTTATCAGCACTTCGTATCTCAGCTTGCGTCGGCTTGGATAATTCATCCGCTGGCGTCGCGATCTCGTGGAGGATGGTGGCCAGGGTGGTCTGCAACTGCCGCCTGGTATCCTTGTAAACTGATCGAACGAGTGTGGTCAGTTGAGCCTCGGTTATGTTAATGAGGTTCCGGGATAAATAGAGGACGAGAAGGATCTTTTCTTTTGATTTTCTGAAGCTTTCGTCAATGATATTCTTGCAGTTGGCACGGCGAAGTTCTTCGCTGAAATTCTCCGCAACACGAGGGTGGATCATTGTTAGGTTGGAGTATGATTCTACGGGATGTCACGGACGCGTATACGAGACCATCGATACAATGACTCACCGTTCAGTCTCGATTCTTCATCGGGGGTGAGAGCTGGAACAGATGCGAAGCATCGGCTACGATCGAGCGCGCTAGAGTTTGTTTGTCAGCGGCGTACCAGAGAGAGAAATGGCAGCGAACGGATAGCGAGAAAATACAGCGTTGACAACTGCAAACCGGACGCTTGACTCCGTCTGGGCTCTAGCCTCGCTCAACTGATCCTGAGCCTCCTTTTGCCGAACTTCCATGTCCTTCTGAGACGCTAATCTGATGGCATTGACTTCCTTCACCCAGATACCACACTCGTCAGGGAAACGCTTGCTGAGCCCCAATCGGACGAGGTTATGGAGTGATTTGGGACCAATATTCTCTGATATTTGCAGACGTTCCTTCAGCCTATCAACAATCAGAAAAACGCAAAGAAAGGTGTAGTCTGAAAGGCATACAAAGCATCTTGTAGTAGGAACGCGGTAAGCTTGAAAGAGTTGAGAGCCTTGATAGAGCGCTTAACAGGCACATATTTTGCTGTCATAAATCCTTGTCTCGTTTCGCCAAACAAGAGGCGTGGTTTGAAGAACTCGGGGTCCATTTTGCACTCTGGGTGTAGTTCGGTGACAACGAGATCATCAGAAGCGCACTAATAAGTCTGGTAAATTGATACTCGAATGGGGGGTTGGGAAAGGTAACATGCTTCAAACCCTTGGCGTACGGAGACACCTTCCTCTTGCTCCTTCGTCTTCGCAACTTCGAAGGTGAATAATCGATCGGTATCATCTTCATCGTCCTCAGAAAGTTGATCATCGCTGACCAAATCGCTCCAAATCATGGATTTTGCATGATCTTCGGAGATCAGAGCTGTGACTTGATCACAAATCTTCGTGAGGAATCTGAGAATTCAAGCGACAGTGAGCGTTTATCCTGTATACTACATTCCAAGATGACCCCACCTCATGAAGGTGACGCGATTTCGGCGCACGGGTGGAGAGGCATCGTCGTTCCATGTCGACTCTTCCGGCCAGTAAACGACGTACATCCTTTCCTCTGCACCGATAGACTCCAACACGCGACAGATGTATAAGCCAGAGCGGAGAGCTGGTTTTTCGGTTTTTGTTTCCAGGGAATCGATTAACTTGGTCGAACTGTCAAGATTTTAGTGACAAACCGAATCACGAGCTGGACAGCGACATACATTGTGTCATCAATGACAGCTACGGAGACCAAGAAGCGAACAATCTCGTCTTTGCTCCCGTAAATTCCGATGGGCTTGACTTGGAACTTGTCAAGAGCCTTGAAATCGACCTTCGTCAAGGACATGTAAGCGCCGGGGGATATTTCATTCAGGAAACGCTTGAGCGAATCTTGAGCGATGATGATCTTATCGACTTTGCGGATGTCAGAGTTAAGCTGAGACGTCGTGGCCCACCGTACCTAGACCGCTGGTACCACGTTCGTTGATCAAGTCGAGGATGCGATACATTCCTGGGATAGAGGAACAAAGATCCTCTTCGGAGGGAGATTGTTCAGTGGCTTCAACGTCTACCTATAAACATATCATCTGTAGGCGCAACTTCAGGATTACTATAAGCATACCGTTACTCACTTCTTGCAGTTCTTGGCCCACTTGTTGTTCGTCGAGATCTATGGACTCGCTGGTGTCGATCTCCTCATCTTCAATGTCATCATCGAGATCAATATTTAGGAATGATGAATCGTCGGAGGACTCTGATTGCGACTCCTCTGACGCAGATCCAGAACCATCCAGAGGACTTGTTTCATCCACGCGGTCATTCAGAACCATGAACGAATCTTCTGCATGTCTGACAGAGCTCAAATCAATGTCGACATCAGAATTGTCCACCTCCGAGGTGATGGACATGTTCGCGGACAGCTGTAAGACGAATATAGTGTTGGTGAAGAGCGACGGGCGGTTAACGTAGGTTGCGTTGTGCTGAGCTGAGAGATATAGCTGGAGGCATGTATTAATACTCAAAGTCTTTGTGGGTCCATCTGTTGGTCCCCGCTGTGATGCGGTGTTATCTACAGCAAGAACCCCTGTATCATACACGAGGTAGCCGCGCACATCCCAAATACAGGCATGAAGCGCAAAATTGACACCAAGTTTGTCCAAGGTTTAAGGGGTATGAGTCAAGGAATCCATACTTATGTCGGGAAATTTACACGCTGTGCACCCCCGATATTATCGATGGCATCGATGAACCTTGATACCGGCATGTGAATTCTAGAATTAGGCGAACTTGTGCACCTGATTCTCCGGGTGAGCCTGTGAAGTTATAGTATCGCCTAGCCCTGTATCACATACCTTCCAGACCAAAGCCCGGGCCTGACACTAATTGTGTTGGCGACGGGTTGAGTTGAGTCGGTATTTGCCAAGGAACCGCCGCCGCGGGGTTGGTACTGTAGTTGAGCTATCGAGGCTGGAACCCAGTATTAACTGGGGTCTGGTCTGATAAGTCGCATGCCATTCCGTCCGTGGAGCACGGGTCTTGATGGGCATGATGAACAAGCTACGGTTCAGCGCTCAGCGCTCAGTGGCAGTCCACTGCAGGGCACCGTCATTTTCAAGGTCATTTTGCCAGAGCTCCAAATGAGTCAGCGCCGCAACTGGCAAACAGGTTTCAACTCACAACCGTGACGATAAACTTATCAAAGTTAGTGACAAGTCTGGACAAAAAACCTGTCATGGCATGTACGCTCGTGCACTCCTCCCAACTTCCGCATCAGTCACTTGGACGGCGTCCGAGCAGTTACCAGGCTTCTGTGATATAAGGCTCGTCGAAGGGAAGCTAGCACAGATAGAGCCTCGAGTTTGGATGGTACGCTTCTGTGTCACAGAAGACATAGCATGTGCCAGTGGGTTACGGCCGTACTAGTGACTAGGAAAACAATTCTCACTGCATGTGCATTTTCTGACCCATAATAACCTGAGTCTGGTAGGGTCATAAGGTCATGTGGAGCGACGGTACTGTGACCGAGGTAAAGTTTCATCGCAGTGCCCGCCGTGACCCACACCCACGCTGTCTTGCACCAGTCAAAGTCGCCAAGTCTCTTGAAGTCTGGTCAAGAGCATCAGTTTATCCTCGATATCTATCATACAAGAATGGCTCACGCCCATGGTTGCGGCCATTATCCCGAGCTCAACTACGGATCTGGAGCAAAGTGGATCAAGAGCTTGACCAAAAACCGGCTCTCGACGTTCCTTGGCGGTCACTTTCAAGACGTCAACCTCTCCTCTGTGCTCTATACACACAGACTCGATGGTCCCAAATACGTGGACCTGCAAGTCTGGAGCGCTCCTGGGTTGTCGAAACCCTTGTTCAAGGAAGCGATCGAACAGACGTTTAAACCTGCAAAGAAAGGTGACTCTTTCGGGCCATCTTGTGAGTTTCTCCGGTGTGAATCCGTCGTGATCTGCGCCTGACACAATGTGAAGGGGTACGGCTGTCGTACAGCGCTATTGTTTCAAAGGAATATGACTGATGCGTCTCGTTTCTTAGACAAATCATTGGTGGAAAGTCAAGATCGCGATCCCATCCGATTGGAAGCAGTACGAACGCGTCCAGCGTGCGTATTTATTCCCCCACCGTCTTGACGTCATTCTGATCAACTGGCAGTCGAGTTTGATCCTGGATGTGAGGCCATGATATTCACTCCAGAGGGTTTGCCATTGCAAGGTTTATCTCGAGAATCAAATCGCCGTTTTCGGTCTACTCACTATACATTTTCAGGAATCACTGGCGGCGGCGGTGGTGACCGTCGCGTGGAGCACATCATCCCTCGTGAAGCTGTCGAACGGGGCACGTACGAGGTAATCGTTGAATCTAGCTGCAATGGCATGTTTGGAGTACCGTGGGCCGGTGATATGATTGCACCTCCAGACGTGAGACAGCTTATTTCAATCCTTGAATGGCCTTCATTAGCGGATTCCAGATGAACAGATACTTCAACTTGGCATCCGCCGATATAGTTGTTCCCAACCAAGATGCATGTATGTCCGAGGAGAAAGCTTTTGGGGTTCTTGTTGATCGTCTGTTATCAGGGCACCTCATGTGGGACTTCAACACGCTTAGAGAGATCGTCGATACTTTGCCAGGTAATAGCCCGCTACAAAACAAGGCCCTGGTTACTGCAAATGCAATCATGAACGCTTTCAAGACGGGAGACCTAGAGAACATCAGACAAATGCGAGAGATCGCAGAAGATGTCTTTGGAAAAGGTTGGCAGGAAAAGGGGGCGGTCATATATCAAGAAGGCCCGGAAAAGGCCCAAGTCGTCGGTATCTCGTACTGCCACATTGTGAGATATCAAGTCATATGAAAGAAGATCCGCTAATGCGCCGCACAGGATACAGCTTGGCTATGGCCATACCGAGTTACACAGCAGAAGACTGCGAGATCATGGTCAACTCAAGTCGATCTTATGGAGCGTTATCCGGAACACAGATTTGCTTGCTCACAAGCCCAACAATTCAAGTGGTTAGAACAGGTATTCTTATCGCTAGCATATGTAGATAAGGAGGCTGAATGTGGGGCGCAATACAGCAATATCCGCCCCTCTTTAAGAAGATTCAAGAAAAGGTTGCGTCTGGGCAATTCCATATCATCGGTGGTGCCTGGGTCGAAAATGACGGAAACATGCCATCCGGTGAGGCGCTTGTTCGACAGTTTGTTTACGGCCAGCGGTATTTCGAGTCTCGATTCGGTCAACGATGCGAGACAGCTTGGCTACCCGATTCGTTCGGGTTAACTGCCGCATATCCCCAGTTGATCAGAGATTCGGGGATGAAGTATTTCTTCACGCAAAAGCTGTCCTGGTAGGTGTGGTGGTTCGTTTATGCGAGAGAACTTCTCACGATCAATCATTCCGCCAGGAACAACATGTACGTCGTGCAGTCTAAACGTTTTCAATAACGAGCCGTGATGTGTGCAGAAATGTCTTTCCTCACTCAACCTTCAACTGGGTGGGTATCGATGGCACTCAGGTCTTGTGTCACATGACTCCAGTTGGTAAGAGTTACCCGGTGCTCATATTGCGTGATGGTAGCCATGCGATCATTCTGTAGATACCTACACAGCACAAGCAACCGTCGGTGATGTGAACAAAGGAATCTCAAATCACAAGGTCAGTTATACTCCACCAGCGATTTCTGTTGCTCAACCATGGCAGAATCTTGAATCGAACGATTCCGCACTTCTCGTCTTTGGAAATGGTGATGGCGGTGGAGGTGCCCTTCCAAAGATGCTTGAGAATGTACGTTCGTGCCCATACGATTAAACTCGTCTTTGACAGTTGGATAGCTTCGCCGAATCCGAGCAGTAAACAACACTCACCGCGAACTCCCGCCTGTGAGCATGGGTAGCACTGTGGAGCAATTCTTTGAAGACATAGAGCGAGAATCGAAGGAAGGTAAAACACTTCCAGTTTGGTACGTCTATTTTATCCAGTTTGTGCTGTTTCATTTATTGTGGCAGGCGTGGAGAATTGTATCTCGAGGTATACTGTCTTCTACATGATGACGTAATCTGTCTTATCCATTCGTTAGTTCCACCGTGGCACGTATACTTCCCATGGTGAGTAAAAATGTTGAATAGGTCCGAGAGACGTCTGGATCAGATTGTTGAATTATCAAGGTTCCATCAAAAAGGGAAACAGGAAGAGCGAGATCTTGTTGCGGGATGTTGAGGTATGGAAACTTAATATAATTCCCGTTGCAAGTTGAAAAGTTCCAAGCGCCTCGCAACTCTTGCAACGCTCTTCAAATCTGAACGGAGCTCGTATGTATACCCGAAGACGACAATCGATGATTGTTGGGAGAAGGTTCTCCTGAATCAATGTTTGTGCAGCCAACTTCTTTTAATTCCACAACTAATTACTTCTTATAGTTCATGATGGTATGTCCGAGGTGAAAACAGAGTATTGTAGACGATCTGATTGGTTCTTGACCTCAGTTCTTCCCGGATCTGCTATGTAAGCCTCTATAAGAACGGAAGAGCACTAAACTGACCATTTGACAGCGGAATGGTATACGACGACGCTGAACAGCTGTATTCCGAGGTACACAAGGATTGTCAGGCTCTCCTTGAAGATGCTCTGGGCGTCCTTCTCTCCGATTCCGTACCTCTGTCCGGGAATTCGTCCATTTCGCAGCCGTTCAACGTCATAGCAGTTAATACGACACCGTTCGCTCGCCGTGATGTCGTCAAGATACCTATATCTGGAGCCAGTCATAGCTTGCTTCCGAAGCCCGCACAGACGACCGTGGACGGAAAACATGGCTATGTACTACTCCAGAGCCAAGAAAATGAGATACTTGCTCAGGCGGCGGTCGTGTCCACTGAGCATGGATCCGTGTCTGGCAAGTGTGCTGTGGCTTAGCAAGCCCCAATCTGATAGGACATGTCCCCAGCATACACCAATGGCTCAGACCACGTCATCCTGAAGAGCCCAAGCCTGCAGCTCACGATTTCGCAGGGGCGCATCACCAGCTTGTATGATGTAAAGCTCAAACGAGAGCTAATCCAGAAAGGCAGCACCGGAGGACTTGTGCTTTTCGAGGATCGGCCCAACTACTGGGATGCATGGGGTTCGTTCTGAAGTCCGACGTTCTTTTACTCTCCTATAACTTTTTTTCCTGTTCAATAGATGTCGAGATCCACCATCTCGAAACGCCGACACCCCTAGAGTTTTCTCATGTTCGTGTCATTGCTGAAGGACCCCTCAGAGCCGCTGTGCAAACGCAAGCCAAGTTTGGAAAAAGTACGGTTGACGTCACTGTTCGTATTTGACGCGCTCCATTTTTGTTCATCCCAATGATTAATGTTCAATAGATTTCGCTGGATGCATTCTCAGGTAAGCCACTCATGTACGTAGTTTTTGAGACGCGAATGATGTCCATGTTGTAGCCACCACGAAGGAGAATTCGCGGCCACTTTTTACCTTTGACGCCGAGGTAGATTGGCACGAAAGGCATAAATTCCTGAAATGTGAGCACTTGATTTCCATGTTCTCTGGTCCTCGGTAATTGGTCATGATAGTTGAGTTGCCACTCGACATCAATAATACGGTTGCCACATACGAATCCCAGTTCGGGTGGGTCCAGCGACCGACACACAAGAATACCACACATGACGCAGCCAAATTTGAAGTTTGTGGTCACAAGGTATGATGCTGACCTTGGCGCGCACCTTCCCACTTCTGATGCTCTCTCCCAGTTCGCCGATTTCAGCGAATACGGATATGGTGTCGCATTCTTATCCGAGTCGAAGTACGGGTATGCGTGCGAAGGAAACGTCCTTCGTCTTTCTCTCTTGAGGGCAGCGACGGCTCCTGATGCTGATCAGGATCAAGGCATGCGGTGTTTCACACCTTCGTATCATGCGGGGACAGCTCACACGTCGCACATACAGGAAAACATGAATTTTCTTGGGCAGTCATGCCACATGTTGGTTCCTTCTTGGAGTCCGATGTGCCAAAGGCCGCCTATATTTTTAACTCTCCCCTCCACCGTGAGTAAAGACTTTTCAAGACCGCCAGGAATTGACGTGTCCATATGTACACAGTGAGAGCCGTGCCTGAGAATACCCATCACCATCCGTCAATCCTTTCCGGATCGCCCTTTTGGCTCGAGGGCTCCCCAAATATCTTCCTTGAAACGATAAAGCGAGGCGAGGGCGACGACTTTGAGTCCAAGAGCGCGAGCAAGACGGTCATCCTGAGACTGTACGAAGCCTTTGGTGGTCACGGACGTGTCCAACTCCGGATCTCTCCGTACGTCCGCGTGGCAGACGCTTACCTGACGAACCTACTCGAGGACCACAAGACGGCGCTGTCGTTTGTGCCTAATGTGGATGTGGGTACAGATGATCGCGCCGCCACCGCCTCGAGGTTCCGGTTGGATCTGGATTTCCGTGGGTTCGAAGTCAAAACTGTGAAATTAGTGATTGCCGATAGGAAGTGGGCGGGTGCTGAAACAGACGATGGTGGCAGGTGCGATGTTCGTGTGTGTGTGCTGAAGGTATTGATTTGTCCCCTTCGTAGGACGTCGAAACACGATAGCTGGGTGACCGTCGGGGAAGAATGAACGAGATCGTTGGCCGTGGCGGAAATCGAATGCATTGTACCAATACTGAGTGTGTACGAAAGGTGGTGGTTTGTACGCTGCATTGTGTTGTACGAGTACTTGAACATGTAACATACACGGATGTTGCAAGGTATTCCGGTCACCAGCTCTTTCTAAGTCCAACAACCCTTCGCGGACCCTCCATGAACGGTATCCCTAGCAGGGCGACCACTCTACCTACCTCACTTCAATCTCCTATATTTTTACTTACGACGACGTTCAGGTGTTCCTCGTGCAAGAAATTCCATGGTAGGCTCCTCAGCCAAGCGAATACTAGTATTTTGTTTTGCTTTGATAAAAGCCTCGATAGAGTTGTAGGATTGGTGTGAGCTACGCAAGTGTAATTTTAACAATAGCGGAACGAGAAGCAACGACGGGACTACAACACGGAGCGATGGTGCTAGTATGAGGGCGGCGGGTAGTCATCGGAAAAGCGACAAAAGGGGTCTAAGCCTTGGCAGTTACTGTCGTGAGAAATTTCATTGGGGCCGGCGCATCAGAATGGCGGACATCTTTGTTTCAATGTCCCCTTCTAGCCTCCAGGAATTCATCTAGAAACGGCGTAAAGCCGCAGATGGCAACGTATCCTTCCCTAGATTCCCCGGCTGATAAATAGATAAGGACCTGCACCGCAGGCTCGAGTTGAACTTGTCCTGAGAGTTGACCCACCTCCGTCGGTGCATCCTGCTGCCAGGCTTACCATTATAGCGTGGTTGATGACGACCCTAATTCATACCCCCTTCCAGGAGATCCCAAAGGTGCGAGTGAACGAACTGCTTGGCCCCGTTGGGTATGCAGTCACAGGTGACAAACATGGTACACAGATCAGGGAGACGCTTCGAGCGACGTTCAAGGCAGGCGTCACCCGCCCACTCGCATGGCGAAAACACCAACTCTATCAACTCGCTCGGTTGGCACAAAACGAGGTCGATGCGATCTGTGACGCGCTCTCCAAGGATCTCGCAAAACCGAGAGTGGAAGTGCTCATGGCCGAAGTTGGCGCCATCGTCGAACGAGCGACCAAGAGCGCCGAGCAATTGGATGCGTGGGCGTCACCTGAGCATCCCGAAGTACCGGATTGGCAAAAGGGATGGAAACCGACGTGAGTCCTGCTCCACAATGGTTTTGGATTTTATATTTCTCCCTCCGGAGACGTCGGCGATCTCACATGCGGAGCTGTTTGAATCCCATATAGTCTCCTCAAGGCACCCAGGGGCACTGTGCTCATCATTTCGTGCGTGTTCACTATTCGTCATTCGAATTGGGTTCGGTTCGATTGATGCGGCGTTTTCGTGGGCATAATTGACGTAGACCATGGAATTATCCCTTTGTCCTTACCTTTCAACCCCTCATAGGCGCTATCGCGGCAGGCTGCTGTGCAGTGATCAAACCTTCGGAAGCCGTGCCTCACTTCTCCCAGCTCATCGCTGACCTATTTCCCAAGTACCTCGACCCTTCCGCATACCGGGTCGTGAACGGTGCTGTGCAGGAGGCAACCAAGCTTCTCGAATTCCAATGGGACCACATTTTCTATACAGGGAATAGCCGAGTCGCTCGTATCATCGCTGCCGCGGCTGCCAAATATCTCACTCCGCTCTCGCTCGAACTCGGCGGGAAGAGCCCCGTCCTCGTGGATTCTACTTATGACATGGATTTGGCGGCGAAGCGTATTCTGTGGGGGAAATGTAACAACGCCGGACAGGTGAGACGATGCTGTCGTCGTCTACCTTAATTTTTTGAGGGTTGTCGTACGATGGGATTTGACGTATTAGATCTGCGTCGCACCAGATTACATTCTCGTGCCCTGGATGAAACAAGACGAACTCGTCCAGGGCTTCAAGAAAGCATACAAGTCATTCTTCCCTGATGGCGCGCTCGGCGCTCCGCACTATGGAAGCATTGTGAACGAATTGCACTTCAATCGGCTGAGCTCTCTACTCGATCGTACGAAGGGCGAGAAAGTAACCGATGTCATTGAGGGAAGACAGCACGCTGCGACGAAGCGAATCGAACCTACTGTAGTTACGAACGTCAAGGACGGCGATTCCCTGCTGGAAGAGTAGGTGATTATGCAGTTAAGACTGTGGGCTCACCTGGAAGCTTCAACGCCCACAGAGAACTCTTTGGCCCCATCCTGCCTATCATCCCTGTCGATAGCTTGGATGAAGCACTTGCTTTTATAAATGCACGGTACGTTAGCCGTGCATCTGACTGTATTCCGGATCATGCTGACTGGCTAAAAGACCCCACCCCCTCGTATTGTACGCTTTCACGGAAGATCCTATTGTAAAACAGAGGCGTACGTTATTCTTAGCGCTTGTTTGCGTGTTTCATCTCACTTCATTTCATAGTTATCGACGAGACACAAAGCGGCGGAATCGTCTTCAACGATACGTTTCAGCAACTTGCCGGTACGTCACATGATCTGGCCTTTGGTTCCTGACACGGCATGGCGTCATGGTTGTAATGGCTGCTCCACTGCGCTGATACGCCTCCTGCTGCGCATTGATACTGACAGGCTGTTTATTGTAGTGAATGAACTGCCCTTTTCTGGGGTTGGCGAGTCAGGATGTGGGCACATGATCCACTTTCCTCTTGATGCGGCACATGCTCAGCTAACTCCTAGATGGATACCAGATTATGAAGTACACCTACGACACGTTCACACAGCTGAGAAGCTCCATTGATATGCCAAAAGAGTGCGTCGTAGACTGCCTTCTGTTCCTGAGCTCAGCGTTCGGAGTTCGGGGTTCGCTGACATTGCTGCCTCTCCATTTCACTCTCAGAGTAGAGCCGCTCCTGCAACTGAGGTACCCACCCCATGGGCCAGCAGCAGTCAAAGCACTCACCGGCGCGGTGCATCTGCCTATACCCAAGAGCACGCCAAACGGCGTTGAGGGGGTGTCGGTGGAATAACAACATTTGAGGGTTGAAATCTAGGAACCTATACATTTATGGATCAATCTATCTAGTAAGCCACGTGTGCTTGCCATCTAAAAGCGCAGCGCTGGCGATCAATTTGACGAGTCCCCCGTTTCCTGCGCACAGCCGCCGTGACAGCAGCCGCGAGTGCATGAGGTTAGCAAGGGTTTAGTGCTGTAGTGTGCTGTACATAACTCGCTTTGCATAATGATGTGGATGGCTCTGTACCGTAGGCTCCCTACGGTGCCCCCGACACGCAGCAACTCGCAGCACTTTGATTCATTGAAGAACAACTCAAATCGGATTGGTCATGATGTAATCAGCTATGCGAAACACCGCCCGCGGCGATCCGATGTCCGAGGGCTCCCTTGTTCCGGTAAGCTTAAGAGAACCCTTCCGCGAGGAGGTGGTGCTGGCGACTTGACACTTGACACTGAAACCATTGGACTAACGTGCCACTAAAACAAATAAATGACACGAATCGGGGGCTACAAGGTTCTGTCGTCACACAGATGGGCCCGAAAACGAAGTTGGGACGACCGTCTTACGATGAGGTTGCTTGGGAAAACTAGTGAGCTGACCACTGTCAATGTTTTTAGCCCGTGCAATCACTGATCGCGCACATGGGCAGTGTCATGAACAACCCGCACGTTCGGCTAAAGTAACCAAATAGAAAAAAAAGTGGGGCTCCACCCAGACGACGGGGGGCGCCAAACTGAGGGATAACGGCATCACCTGCCGCATCACAAGTCATCACAGCATGACCCCTCCTGATTTGGTTGGCACACTCCGGTGGTATTTAAACCTCGCTCGTTTGGCTCATAAAGCCGCTTGTTCGACGACATCACCCGCCTCTGTCCATTTGTGCGCTGTTTGTCCATAACGACGATGTCGAGCGCACCAGATATTAAACAGGATGTGCGGGAGCATCCCCACGGTCACCATCATCCAAAGCTCGATGCTCAAACGAGAGCTATTGCGTGCGTTGTATTCATGTCTTTTTCTCTGCTGTCCGCCGACCCTGCTTCTACATAGCAATGCAGACGCTAAGTTGACTAACCCGTTGCGGGGTATTCCTCGCGACCAACTCATGGCCGACGTCGAGATCTTCGCGAAAGAGCGCGGACTGACACACATTCTCCCCGATTTGCAAAAGGGTGCTCTTGTCGCGCAGGACCCCCAGGGTGCGTTCTGCGAATTTGCGCTTGCGCATTAGACACACTCGTTGTTCACAGCGTACAACCGCCTGGACGACTTCACCGAGGAAGACAGGCAGATCTTGAATGACGAGGTGAACCACAAGTGGAAACAAACAAGAACGCTCTACTATGTTGGTGTCGCCCACACATCCGCAGCTCTTAGTAATAACCTCCCACTCCAGATGGTCGTCATGTCCTCACTGGCCGCTGCCGTACAGGGCATGGACGAGGCTGTGATTAATGGTGCTCAGATTATATACCCGGCCCAGTTCGGAATTGGTGATCCGACGAGCAGTGAGCACC
>JBBPKY010000524.1:0-19201 GCA_038089495.1 Xerocomellus dryophilus
CTCCAGCACCCGAGCCCACTGATTAAGGGGTATCTCCCACAACCTCCCCGTCTTCAGCTTGCTTAACACAGCCGAGCTCAACTTCCATCGCTCGAACGCCGGTATAGCCTCGATGACCGTCCATTCCTCATCAGGCATCTCGGGAGACTCTGCAATCAGGTGGGTAAAGGAGGAAGACGAGATCATCGATGGAGTCAAGGACTCCGTCTTATTGTACGTCCACGATGGCTCTGTTGTGTAGGGCTCCGATGACGGGAACGCTGACAAGACGGGAGGAGAGTGTTCATGAAGGAATAATGATGCACCGGTTTGGGTTGCAAGATTGGATATATGCAAGTGAACTGTGGGGATAAATATCACACGATGATGAGGATAAGCTTGTCGCTCACCGTTCTGTTGTCCCGAGTATCGCCGATTGAACGTATCCAGCGCTACTCCGCCAGGATAGTTTGACATCGATGCTTGCGCGGAAATGAATGTCGCAACGAAATTGAGAGAAATCAAACAAAGTGCGCAGAGGGAGATAAGATGCCTGAATAAGAACCCCTTCTTACGCGATGTCCTTGGCAAACCAGTTGGTCGTGATAAGGAGGGCTTAAGTAGGAGAAACATGAACTTACATCCACCGCGCGCCTCGTGCTGCTGCAACATTGATAAGTGGCACCACGTATATGATGAAGCGCCATTCCTTGTGTCCTAGTACACTCAACATGGACACGAACAAAAGTGGAGCAACAAGCATAGACCGAACGCGGTGATCGAGTGCAGCACCTAGAATTGCCATCGGAACAGTACCGAGGAGAAGTTTGGGAAGATAAGCGGTGAAGTAAGTGTGTGCGGGAGATGTCTGAGTGACACATCCGACAGCGGGTTAGATAAGATATCAATACCTTCAATCAGAGACTTACACCCCAGTCGGCGCTTTTACCTAGGTAAACATTGAAGTAGAGACCGTAAAGTTCCGGCCATAAAGGCCACTGATTCCAGAAATACGAATCAACAGCAATAGTGAATGCTAAGTGAAATGACGATTAGCGATCTCTGGTGATAATCGTGGCTACGACTGACCCGCGGACACTAGTCCTATCAATAGACAGACTTTGACGAGGTCAAGGAAAGTGGTGTGGCCCTGAATAAGAAGCTGGAGTGCCAGAGGTGCGAGAAGAAGAGCTACCTCTGAACGAAAAACGACAGCCGTAAACGTCAGCAAAGCGACTGCTATATTTATACACTTTTTCGAAGCCTGGGTAGACTTGGGCGCACGGTTATAAAGCAGATAGCTCGCGAGGTTCGCTGCGAAAGATATTTCAGCACTAATATTCGAATTGCCGGGAGGGAATGTACCAGGCACTAATGCAAACATGTTCGGAAGTGTCCGACCCATCCAAAATGGAAGATGAAATTGCGAGCACGTCAACAGCGCATACCACCAACTCGTTTGTTTCCCAAACCGCATTGAAACTGCCCTCCGGACAAGTATGAGTGCAAAAGCGTTCAATGAGGCGAGGGCCAGTCGCACTGCATGGTGTTCGGTACAGACAATGAGGGATGGATGAGAATGGAGCACCGAGAAGACATACAGGCAAACTGCAAGTCAAACTTGGATGTAATCATGCCCAGAGCAATGCCCGCATGTATAAATGGCGCAGTGACCCAGGAGAGCAAGAAACTTCCTACAAAGGTGCGAGGAACGGCACCTGGGAAGACATTATGATCGTACTTGAGTAAAATCCGGAAACATCGGGACATTCAAGATACGATAGGAGAGCGTGAGTCGCACATAGGCCCTTGAAGTTGCAGAAACTCACGTTGTGTAGACTCCCGGGGCCCACACCATACATCAGAACGTCGTGAGTGACATGGAGATTGAAAGACTCCTCGACCTTCGTATACGGGGCGAGAAGGACGTGTATCCAACTGACAGCAAGAAGTAACAGGTCCACGACCCACCCACTCATTAGTGTGTGGAAAAGGTTCCAAACGGAAGGGTAACCCAATGTATGACCGAGGCTTTAAGGCTGGGTTTAAGAATTGTACACCAGTGTTTGAGTACGCTGAGACCGTGTAGTAGGTGGTTTGTCACATTTACGAGAGCGTGTGCCACTTACGTAGTACATTTTCTCAAGACATGCGAAATCTATGCCAGGTACCAACCATTTGGTTTCGAGACGTCTCACTCCAGTCCAGTGAAAGCAGTTGTATCAACCTCTGTTCCTTCTCGAAGTACACAAAAAGGAACGACCACCACCGTTGCCCAGTTTGAAGCGGACGCTCAGCGCAAAGGCAGAGGTCGCGGATGATCAACCCGTACGGGCGAGCACGCAGAAAAATAAAGAGAGGACGAGCCACCACTGCTCAAAAACCCCACACATCCTCAACATATCCCTCAGCTTCGCTTAGGCAGCTCCGCCGTCCTGACTGGCGAAATCTTGGAGTACAGTAATAGCTTCGTTGACCTTCGAATTCATAGCTTCGTTCGATTCCAGAAGGTGGAAGAGTTCAGCATTATCCATCTCCAGAAGCATACCAGTAATTTTGCCAGCCAACTCGGGTTGAGAACTATGTTTATCATAAGCACCAACCACTCAGTTCGTCATTAAGACTTACTGGGCAATCTTCATATAGATGACTTCACCTAACATTTGCTTCTGCTCCATAGGAGATGCGTTCCCAAGTGCGGCAGCGGTGAGAGCGGGAACCTCAGGCTGGGCAATGGGTGCCGGCGGCACCGGTGCAGGAGGTGCAGCATTACGGGTTTGAGGATTAAGCTTGTATGCCTGTTGATTGCGGGCGCCGGGAGCTGGAGCTCCAGCCGGGGGAAGACGAGCAGCAGGAGCTCCTTGAGGGGGACCTGGGCGCGGAGCACCGTTTGTTGGGGGAGGGCCATTAGCTCGCGGCATGGGTGCGGTCGGGTTGGTTGGAGATGAGCCGGGACCGCGAGCACTGGGTGCGCGAGGGGCACGAGGGTAACCTGGCACGCCGTACTGAGGGGGAGGGGCACCGTAAGGGGGGATAGGCATCCCGGGAACCTGGCCCCCAGTTGGAGGGTAGCGAGGACGAGGAGGGATCATGCCCGGCTGACCGTAACCCATCATGTTGCGACCCTGGGGAGCGAACCCATTAGGTCCAGGAGGGTAGTAAAGAGGACCATTGATGTATCCACCGGGAATGCCAGCCGCCGCTGCCTGCTGCATGCGGATTTGGTTGCGCTGAGCAATCTGGCTTTCCAGTTGTTGACGACGAACTTCGCGGCGCTGAGCGAGAGAAACATAGAGAGGCTTCGACCCAATCATTTTATTGTTCATCTCTGCAACAGCTTTGGTAGCCTCGTCCGGGGATGAGAAGCAGACGAAACCGAAGCCTTTCGATGTGCCCTTCTCGTCGCGCATAACCTTGCAGCTCGTGATGGTGCCAAATGGTTCAAATTCGGTTCGAAGCTTTTCATCGTCGACATCATCCTCCAAATTCTTGATGTACAAGTTGACACCGGCATACTTGCTCAGCTTCTCCATTTTCGCTTGCTCATAGGACCGGCGCAGCTCATCCTCCCGCTCGGCCTTCTTTTGCGCACGCGAAACAAACAACTTCTTGCTTCTTACTTCGGTATCATGCAAATTGTCGACGGCCAACTGGGCTTCGTCGTGGGTCTCGAAGTTGACGAAGCCGAAGCCCTTGCTGTTGCCCGCCTCATCGACTTGTACCACCGCCGAGGTGACTTTACCAAACCTGTTGAACATCTCCTCAAACTCTTCCTGGGTAACGCTGGTGTCAAGATTCTTGACGTATAGGTTGGTAAACTGCGCTTTCATCTCATCCATCTTGGATTGCCGCTCCTGCATCATGTAGAGGTTATACCTGTACAATGAGGGGTGCGAAACATGACAGACCTTGCGCGAGATATGGTGGCCAACGTAAACCTTTTTGTCGTTCAACAACATACCATTTACGGCCTTGATGGCGGTCTCGGCAGCCTCAGCAGTCTCGTAGTGGACAAATCCATATCCCTTGGAACGGCCTTGCTCATCAGTAGCGACTTTGCATGATAACACGTTGCCAAAAGCGGCGAATGTGTCATGGAGAGCCTATCAATGTGTGAAATGCAATCCCAACGTGAACGAATTATGACACTACAATACCTTGTTGTCAATCTGCTCGTCCAGGTTCTTGATGAAGATGTTGCCTTGACCAGTCTTGCGCAAGGCGGGATCACGCTGAGACCACATGATACGGCTATGGGGATCGTGAGGCGAAGGTTATGCCAAGGTATCCGTGGCGACTTACCACGCGCGATTCTTGATAAGAGAGTAGTTAAGCTGCTCCAAAGCACGTTCGCCTTATTATATCACATGAATAATTAATAGGTTATGTGGATCTCATGACGTACCATCGCTGGTGTTGAGGTAATTGACATAGGCATATCCGAGTGAGCGACGAGTAACCGCATCACGGCAGACACGGATGCTAGGAAGATTATTACTTGTCTGCAACTTTCGGCGCAATGAGTAGCCAGAACTGACCTAGCAACAGGGCCAATCATATTGAATATTTCGAAGAGCATAGCCTCCGTAACAGTGGGATCAAGTTCACCCACATAGAGGGATGCAGATGGAGAAGAGGTGACCGATGGCTGAGGAGGGTTGTAGGCAGGAGCGGGTGGGGGAGGAACAGGAGCAGCCTCAGGTTGAACCATCGGAACTTCGGTAACAGAAGACATTTTTTATTTTCTGGGTTTGTGGGGTCGTTACTGCTTTTGAGTACTTTTTTGCAACTGTAGAATACGTTGGCGGAGAAAGAGCGCTGAGGTCCACACTTCGGTAGAAGGATGGATGAAGTATACTCACAGAAGAGGCGAGTGACAACTACTTTTCTAAAGACTTTTTTATATTTTTAGGACTTTTAAGGCTGGACAGACAATGGCTCGTCAGCTATGTCCACACCGAACAGTAACGGACGGACTGACCAAAAGGTGGTGGTTGTGGAAAACAAGGGCAACACCAAAACAAGATTGGATTGATAACTTTTCAAGCTCCGACCTGATTGGTAACACCGTCCAACCAGCGATGCCGCTTGTTGATGAAGTTCCACAGTTAATAGCTTTTCAGGAATCAAGCACGTTCAATCAAATCGAAGGTATGTACAGCTACGTGAATATGCCACGCCGCTTCGAATACCGCCGAAATGATAATCCTTCGCCGGGCCGTTTAGTCCGAGTCTCCCCAGGCCAGACCAGGCTAATAGTACTCGAGATCAGATAGTCGTCTGACCATACGAAGGGGCCCGTTGGCGCCTTTCATCTCGCCAATCCCTTTCTGCGCCTTACTTATTAATGTATGAAAGGTGCTTGAGCCCCACTGCCGTGAGGTTTCGTGAACTCGAGAGGCTATTGTTACGCATTCTTAGTGCAACGGTTACAACCATCTCACAATTGTCTAAGGACTATCTGGCCGTGTTCAGGCGTTCGGCAAACAGCTTAGTCGCCGATAGGAGGACCCCGATCATAACGATTGGTTCAGAGTTGGCGGTTGATTCAGTTGACCGCACTTCATGTGACCCACGGGCGTAACACGCTTGATTTTCATTGCTGTGCCGCGAACGAGATTTAACCTGCAGGAAGTCACGGCGGTTGTAATGGGATTTTGCGGCACTACCAGGAACACGGCATGATCGTCCTGTAACCTTGGTTAGCTACCTTTTCGTCCCTCAACGTTGCAACCCCCGTACCACCCGGGCCCCAGCTCCCCAGGTACCCATACACGTGGGCTCCCGACTGCCCTTAGCCCGGAGGTTGCCCACCACAGGTTACCCAGGTTCTATCCTTTTTGTCCATTCAAGATATATTTTTTCCCTCGGCCGACCGGCCACCCTCTGCAAAAATGTCGCTCAGTACGAGTGTGGGGAAGTTGGAAGGGAGGGACTTATTATCCACCACACTACCCCCCTCCACTTCCTCCCACTTCCACCCCCCCCTCCCCTTCCCCTGGCCCAGCTGAGCTGGTGAGGGTGCAAAATCTCGCTACGATTATCTCGTCGTCATCTATTTCTGCGCGTCTTTTATTTGCCATCCAAATCAATCAAATCGTCAGCCATACGAGAATTCCAGTTAACTCATCGGCTATTGCAGTAAGAAATGGGAATCGATATTTATCTCAACGCGCGCATACAACAGCGTGGTGATATAACGACAAGAGAAGATTTTCGTTGTAGGCACCGTGACTGGTTGCCTAGGTTGGTTCCCCTGTATCTTCTACTCCCCCCCAGGTGTAGCGCCTAAAGAACATGTGGCGGTGAGCGTACGTTTTCTCAACCATGGACAGACGCTGACCGTAACACTTCAGCGATACGGTGTGCCTTGCTAATCCTTCGGGTCGCGTGTATGGTTTGCTGCAATTGAAACACCTGAATCGGACACCCAGATGGATAGACTGGATGTGCCTTGGAATATTCATCCATTTCAAGGTATCGGGGCACCCCGCCCACGGGCACTGGACGGCCTGTCGCTGCGCATACCTGTGACCATGCATACGAAGGTGCAATTTTATGGACTGGACTGAACCATCCAGCGGCAGAGCGCAATGCAAGCCACCAGCCAGTCCGCAGGTGGGTGCTGGCACAGCGAAAAGGCCAGCAGGAAAGCTTGACATTGCCGCTTCCAGCGCAGACACGTGTGAGCCATTCTCATGTGAGGATTCATGTGTGTTGCCTAACGGAAGTCAGTAGCGCAACCATTGGTGCACGTCATCCTTACCAGCTGTGACCAGACCTTCGACTGGTGGGGGTATGGACCAGCAGGTGTCCGGCCCCTCAGTCGGAACCACCGCGTAGTTCGCTTGGCTCCCGGCGATGAAGATGGTCGGAAATGGGGGAATAGCTGCCCCGGGAATGAAATTTGCGCTCAACTGTGTATCGATCGGGGTAAGTTCGTGCATGTCTGATTCTTAAAGACAGAGGCCCCCCAAACACAATTCTTTCTTATACATGCAATCATGAAGGCAAGCCAGGGTCCATAACCACAGCAACCTCGTGTGTTCCCGAACTTCCCCGCGAATCAAGCATCACATAATAACGTTAGGGAAGCACGAGTGGGAGCACATGACCCAGGACCCGTAGATAAGTACATCTGTCTACGACGTCAGGACTGGACGACTCCTTGAGATAGTGATCTGCACTGAATCGTGGACGGTTGTCGGATTGTCGGATACCGTGAAGTAACGACTGGCTCATTTGATCGTCCGGAGTACTTCGGAGCTGCGAAAAAATGCGACGGGACTCACTTGCTGGTACCTGCAACTCTGTTTTGGTGCAGGAATGTCACTTAATTTCCCTTGGTGCTAGCCGCCCTCCAAGGAAGGTTAGTCAGATTGTTGGATTTCATGATGTAATGGCTAGCTCATTTGATAATTTGGAGCATCCCAGCGCTGCGAAAAAGTGCGGCAGGACTCAACCTGCCGGTTTTAGCCCACGAGTGATTAATATTTCCCTTGGTGCTAGCCGCCCTCCATGGACAGTTAGTCAAATTGTTGGATTCCATGATGTAATGACTGGCTCATACTGGCTTATTTGATCGTCTGGAGTGCTTCAGCGCTGCGAAAAAGTGCAGCAGGATTCGCCTACAACTCGGTCGCAGTGCAGGAATGACTCCTTTGTGGTAGCCACCCTCCAAGCATAGAGTTCTCAAATGGCCTGTGGGAGAGTTGTCAGGCGATAACAATATACCCGTTTTGCAGATCGGCGCCAGAGGCCGGAGCTTCAAGCGGCAGGCCGAGGCCTGAGTCGATCCAACACGCTGTGCCCGTTCTAAATTTTATGTTTCAAATGTTCCGTCACTCCATCAACTTCGTCGGAGAGGAACGTGCAGCGCAGCAACCCAATTTTAACGCAGGAAGGGTCCCCTATGTCCGTTTGTTTCAGTCGTCCCCACATCATGGCTCTCAAACGGCTGCGGTCGTCGAGCGATAACATTACATACTATCTTTCAAACGGATACGGGCTCGACGGCCTCGGGCCGACGGTTGGCGAAGAACTCACCGGCGACTCCGAAACCCCCAAGAACAGTAATAACAGTGTGATAACGTCAAGTGTTTCTTAGTTGTTCGTGCTCGCCGTTCACATCATTCACATGTCACCTCGCCAGTGATTGAAGGTCTCGACACTGACACAAATATTCCCTGGTATTTTTTTGCGTGTGCAAACATAATATACAAACAGGATTTTGCGCTGTTGTTCAGTGCAGTTTCTTATGCAACTCATTGTAACCATCCATCAAGGGTCGAGCTAGATCCGAGGTGTCAGCCATGCGAAAAATTCTGACCTGCTATGTACCATGTCTTGCAATTGGCTGCAAGTGCATACGAGCACCGACGTGACAAGCTCCGGCGGTGGTCGTATTCTCGTTCGCTTTCGATTTGGAATAAGCAAGCATCGGAATGGGATGACGGTAAGAGTTTGCATGGATTGGGATAGTACTGTACCCTGTGGAGCTGCGCCTCATAATGTCCGAGATGCGGTGGTCCATCAGTTCCAGCATGTCTCCTAGAAAGATCTCTGATCGTGCCGGGTTGACCGAGTGATCCAATCAATTTTGGCTGCTATTATGTACCCTTGTTCAGAAATTGAGGCACGAAGCAGATCAGCGGCTACTCGAAAGTGGCAACGAGTTCACTTTTGTAGTAGTACTTATCGAGCACCTGTCATGGAGCGATCATTCATTGTGGTGGGCAACAAGTTCTCAGAGAAGTACAAGCATGGCAAAGTGGAATAGGACGGTACGGGTTAGGTTAGACGTTTAGACGTGGAACGACGACGGGGTCCGCTCACAACATTGCAAGTCTCTCATTGGCCAACTTGAAATGACTTTAGCCAGTCCAAAAAGAGTGACGTACCTGGACTTACTAACGGGGCGCCAATGTGTCATTATGGCGCCATGGTGGCTGCTTAATCCGATCTGCAGATTGGCCCATATCACCGCGGCAAGAGGGATTGACAAATCGCACTCATAGGAAACGTTTGCTGTTTCGGTTTACGAAGACCGATTGTGGAGTTCGCGCGAAGCACAGAGGCTGGTGTGACGATCGGATGCGTTTATCCTGCTGCGGACATGATCTCTAGGCTCATTTACAATCATGACCAGCGCCTGCAGTGTTCACGAGCCCTTCAGCGTTTCCGAGGGGAGACCTATCGGTTTTCCGAAAGAGAAGAAGCCCTTTTGGCTTCACGACGGCTTTCCCGCTCTTCCGTGGGTTTCATCTCACTTGAACCCGTGTCACGTTCGCATTTCCCTCACAACATGCATCCGGAGGAGCACTTTATGACATTATCGCTTGGTGCTCTTTCCTCCAGTGATTCAGAGCTCTCAAAAGTCGATAAGAAAAAAAGGCAATCACATAAGGGTCCTACGAAAAAGAATTTTCTCAAAAACTGGTCTGACAGGACTGCTCAGGAGCAACTTCCTGTTTCTCAAATGGCTCATATCAATTATCGCATGGTTGAGATTATTTTACTGCTCCAGGGATCGTTTGTATATCAGAATCACAAATGTCGTCCAAGACCAAGGGAGATAGGTTGAAATTTGATGGTCGCGAATAGCTACGGGGCATGAATAACGATTTCGAGAAGGATTGAGTTATATATATACATCACTTCAACGTGCGACTGGGTCTTCAACTTGTCAATGAAGTCTGCGTGCTGCATTACTTCACGATTGACATGCAATGTAAACCACTTACGACAGAGCACATCTTGGAGGAAGCGACATGTTTTGCCAAGGCCAAAGAGCGCGTGAAGGACCTTTCGCAGGTGGGGCATACCATCCGGACGCCGAGGTGGATGGACCGAATGTGTCTTGGAATGCTCATCCACCGTAACCTATTAGAGCACCCTGCCCACGGGCATTGAACCATCTCTCTCCCTTGGTGGTTGTGCCCATGCATAGACAGATGCCACCTGATGGACACGAGCGTACCATCAAGTGTCTGATTGCATGGCATATCACCAACGATTTTGCAGGGGGACACAAAGGGAGGTGCGAGGGCCACCGTCATTGCGCGCACGGGGGTGTTTTGCACGTCGGGAGTGTGTATATAACCTGCAAGGAGGATGAGCAGGGATCGTGAATGGCATAAAATATTTATAATAATTGTACCTGGGGCAGCTAGTAGTGATGCGTCTATCCAGTTGGTTCCGTCCTGCACAGGTGCAATGATAGCATCGTCGTCTGTGACGCCAATACCACCAAATGGAATGGAGGGACCGGCCATAGGGAATGGAGCTTCGCTCCCGGTAGTCCAAGTGATTCGGGCAAAATGCATCGCTGCTGCATGATCAGATTCCAAAGGTAGGAAAGCAGCAAGAAACATTTCGTCCATTGCGGATACGGGAGAAAATAGTAGGTCGGTGGAGTCGTGAAGCGTACACGATATCTGGATGGGTTTGGCAACCTGTTAGCGATTCCCTGGAGGGCTTTATACTGCGGACGAGGAGTATACCTTTCGCGGGATTAGCTTAGCAAGCCACGCAAACGGATCTAAGAGACTGAAATCGCTTTACCGCCACGTAGGATGATCGTAGGGGAGAAGATTGAATGTTCTGAACTGTGAAATGAAAACCTCATGGAGCGTGTCAACAGAGCACCCATTCTATCAATGGACACGGCGCACTACCGATCGACTCGAATTCGTACCAATGAGGCAGGATTTAGCCAGGATTGAAAGAAGTAAATAATGCGGTGGATTTTCCGCAGAAAAAGAAGGGGGAGTACCATCGCGGATGAACTAGCTCTGGCTGGTGCTCCTATACGGTATTCAAAAGTTCAGACTCTCCAATCTGTAGGCCCATCTGTACACGTGAGCCAACAACATACCCGAAGCATGTGCGCCCGGGGAGTTACCCAATCTGGTAAGTAGAGAGGGCTGTAAGCAAGTACGTTCGATGGCCACGTCAGATTAACTATTGGACGACTCCGCGGGACACCTCATTGAAAAAATATACATGGTGACCTATCTGATTGCCAGTGGGAGATTCAGAAGCATGACCAGGACTCGATGGAGGAACCCACTGTACACCAGCTATGATGGACCTGGCACGTAGACCATATCTGTAGGGTTGATTGCAGTTAATCTCCGGAATGACTATTTTTCACCCACGTCTGCCATTGCGCCAGAGTACAGCGCTCGCAAGTAGCCTATATTAATAACTGGGGTTGGGGCGTTCCGCGGACACAATCGCTCTGGGGGCAGTATTGAAGAAATGTTACACCAGCCTCGGTCGTCCAAGGCTCTGAATGGAGGAAGGCAAATATTCCCACGCCAACGGCCCAACTGAGAGTTAGCGCTGAAACGGTTCTTCGTGTCAACAACATGCGACGACCACCAACTGTACTCTGCTCATGGTTGCTCATTTCCCTCTTGGAAGCTTCAAAAGTCGCCGGAAGGTCAAATTCGAATGTCACCTGGAACATCAACACTGGTCCCGCCTTGTCTTCCTACCAGCTTTCCGTAAGTGTCCAACCTCCATTCGCCCGCGGAGGACTCATGCATCGCTCCAGTCATTAGCCTCTTCCAACTTGATAAGTCTGTTTCTCTCCCCCCTTTACCGCGGCACTTGCTAAAAGTGTTTGTCCAGATAAATGTCCTCCTTGCTTTAATTGCCTCCTCCCCGCGTTCACGTGCGGCCAATTTGGCAATTGCAATGAGTACGACGGCCAGTGCAAGTGTCCCCCGGGCTGGGGTGGAATAGATTGTCTCACTCCTCGTTTGTTTTCTCCGTTTCCTCGACCGGCATTTAATTTCGAATATCCTAGAATGTGACTCTCTCGCGGACGGCGATCACAGGACCCTCAGAGGTAGCGAACCATGCGAGTGTAAAGAAGGCTGGGGCGGCATCAATTGCAACGGTGCAACTGTTTCTCACCTTCACCTCCGCCACCTTATTGCTAATTCTGGCTACCTCACCAGTATGCAAGACCGATGCTGCTTGCGTGGGGTTTCCCCTCCCTGGTGCTATCCGTGATGGTCTCGACGACGACGCGGTAGCAAATATGACTTGTTATAAGGGAGGAGAGACGGTATTCAGCAATCACCAAATGTGTGACATTACCAGTAAATTGTTGCATACCGTTCTTCTCCTCTTCGTTCATCCTGTTATTAGACCGCAAGATTCTGGACATGCTTCCTGACCGACCTCCCCAAGTGACTTTCAGCTGTGACAATGCAACTTCGACGTGTTCTTTCCAGTTCTGGACGGCCCAGCAAGAGTCGTTTTATTGTGGTCTCGATAGTTGCATATCGGAGTCTAAACCAGGTTATGATACGGATAGCACTACATATACTTGTGACAAGATCAAGTGCAAGTGTATACCCAACAAATTCCTGTGTGGTGAGGACGGCAGTGTCGGTACGTCATATTGTCTTCTTTCTGAGATTCACGCCATATATTGCTTTCAAGATATTTCGGACTTCCTTGTCGAAGAAATCCGAGGACCCGCAACGTTTAGTTGCAAGTCGGGCCAAGGGTGCCGGTTCGAAGAACCGGCGATGAACTCGTTGATCAATGATATCTTTGGAGACGCGTACATTACACTCGACTGTGAGGGAGGAGAATGCTTGCACTATTCGCAAGTGCCTGGTTATCATGTATGTTGTTTGTCTTTTGCATTTCGACTTCTGTTCATACTTCCTGTTGATTGCGTTGGGTTACACTTTGACCTGTAGCGCCCAGCTAAGCCGGACAATACCAAATGGATAGCGCTCAGCAGCGCTGGTGCTGGACTGATCGTCATTCTGACGGTCGCAGGTACGGTATTAGCACAACCTTATCTCTTTCCCCACTGATTGGTTACCCACTTAATAGTTCTTTGGTATGTGGGACACACGCATCCCACCTCTCCCAACACAGGACCCATTACTCTCCCATCGGACCCGAGACATCCACCTTCACATCCCGAGCATGTGCCTGCTACTGTTCAGTTCTCATCAATTTCTTATGCCCTTCCCAATGGACTTGAAGTGTTGAAAGATGTGCGTGGCGTCGCGCGCCCAGGAAAGTTGACTGCCGTTATGGGTGCATCAGGGAGCGGCAAATCCTCTTTACTCGATATCCTGGCACACCGTTCCAAGATCGGCTCGGTCAACGGTTCAATTCTCATCAATGGTCGACCTGTGGCGTCTTCTCAAGTCCGACGGGTATCTGGATATGTTGATCAAGAAGATACGTTGATGGAAACGTTGACAGTTTATGAGACGGTTTTGTATAGTGCACTATTGAGATTACCGAGAGAGATGTCGGAGGACGAGAAGACTGCAAGAGTGTACGGCACGTTGGAGGAGCTGGGAATCAGGGGCATTATGGGCAAGAGGATTGGCGGCAGTGGTGAGTCGTTGTAGATCATCTATAATCCGATCTGTTTGACGAGTGGGCTTGTTCACTGTTTCTCGCACGCTTTTCTGCCATTCGTCCATCTGAATCTTTCCCTTCCCCCATTACCTTCGTGTGCGCTTCGTAGGCAAACGTTCGATTTCGGGAGGGGAGAAGAGACGTGTCTCGATTGCTTGTGAACTGGTAACAAGCCCCTCCATTTTGTTCCTTGACGAACCTACAAGTGGTGAGTAGATGCAACTTTGCAAGTGCACGATCACGGTGACAGTGATCAATCTGGACACACTAACCAGGTCTTGACTCGTACAACGCTCAATCCGTCGTCGAATCGCTGTCTAATCTTGCTCGAAATTACAACCGTACTGTCATTCTTACCATCCATCAACCTCGGAGTGGGATTGTGGCCATGTTCGACGAATTGATCATGTTGGCTAAAGGTCGGTGTGTATGGGCTGGTCCTATGAGGACCCTTACGGCTCCTCAGCTGATTGACGGAGTTGGTGGGGATGCTGAGAGCGAGATTCAGGGTGTCGGAGAGTGGTTGGAGAGAATTGGGAGGGGATGTCCTGCCGGATTCAATTTGGCCGATTATCTGAGTGAGTTTTCGTGCCTTGTTCCACCCTTTCTCTGCATTCCTCGCCGATTGGATTTCTCCCTGATTCTGATTCGCTGGTTCTGTACTCGTGATAACGCATTTTCTTCTACCCTACTTCCGCAGTCGATTTAACGGTAAACGCTGCCAACGAATTCGATGGCTTGGACTCTCCTTTGGATCCTTCGTCCAGCGCAACGCGCTTACCTTCCTCGAATGCCTCTGGTGCTGATGAAGAACGAGCGCTGTTGTCCGGATCTCCTGACGAAACTGAACTACAAACGCGTGTCTCGTCTACGTCTAGCCGTCGGATGAGCATCAATTCCACGATCAGACGAAAGACGTCACAACTTATCGACACTGTGAGGAACGGAAGAAGCGGCTTTACAGATCGCGAATTTCCCGAGAAGCTCGCTGAGCTCGTCATTGCGTACGAAAACAGCTCCACCGCCCGTCGTATACAGGCCGAATTCGAGGCCGTTCGTTCCGCGAATTCGCCTGCCTCCGCACTCGCATCAGGGAACAGCCCTACCTCCAGGGAAGTATCTGCACCATCCAACGGCACGATAAGTGACAGTGGCGAAAGAGTCGGCATGGTTGAGATGCGCGACGTCGTTGGGGAAACTGGATTGTTGAGAGGACGGCGCAGTGCGAGTTGGGCCACACAATTCAGGATCTTGAGTGGGAGGGCGTTCAAGAACTTGTATAGGGATCCAGCGCTGTTGATGGCTCATTATTTAGGGAGTATTGCGTTGGCTTGTGAGTGTCGTGTGCCTTCAGATCCGTTTGGTTGCGTGTATACTGATTCGTGTGATAGTGATCTGCGGTCTCTTCTTCCACAACGTTGGAAATGACATTGCAGGTTTCCAGAATCGCCTTGGTGAGTCTCGTGTTTGGTTCGAGTTCGTCTTGTGACCTAACGCTTCGCATTTGTGCAGGAATATTCTTCTTTACACTTGCGTTGTTTGGTTTCTCGTGCCTGTCGAGCTTGGGATTGTTCGCAAACGAAAGAATTCTGTTCATGCGAGAGAGGTATGTGGGATATGACCGAGTAAGTCCCGCTGCTGCTATACTGATATTGCTTGCTACAGAGCAAACGGATACTATTCTACGTTTACCTATTTCTCGTCCAAGGGAAGTTCTCTCCATTGATGTTTGCCTGTTTATCAATCTCTTCCGGATACAGGTCCTCTTCGATATCCTCCCGTTGCGCCTAGTACCGCCTCTTCTATTTGGTGGTATCGTATATGGTCTTGTTGGGCTGGTTGCCACCGTCCCTGCGTTCTGGAAGTTTATACTCACCTTGGTGTTGTTCAACTTGACAACCGCGAGTGTGATATTGTTGTTGTCCATCGCATTTGAGAGCACGAGTTTGGCTAGTTTGGTTGGGACATTGGTCATGTTGTTCAAGTGAGTCTTTTATTCATTTTCGTATCAATCCTGAGTCTAATGTGATCGGTAGCCTCCTCTTTACGGGCTTGCTCATCAATAGGGAGACGGTGACACCCGTTCTGCAATGGCTCCACACCATTTCGTTTTTCCATGCTGCATTCGAAGCACTCGCTGTCAATGAATTGCGGTACCTCCAGCTCAAGGAGATTCGAGTAAGGTCTTTCTGCGTGTGGTCGGCTTTCGACTGACAGATGGGCGCACAGTACGGTGTCGAACTGGATGTGCCCGCCGCTACGATCTTGTCGATATTCGGTCTCCGCGCACAGGTACGTTCTCTCCCAATGTTCTCGGTGAATCGAGGCTGATGTGTGGGGGTTTGCAGTCCTTCTGGTGGCCAAACATTTCGCTGCTGGGAATTTTCTTTGTAACGTTCACAGTGGCGAGCTTCCTGATGCTGCACTTGTTTGTCAAGGAGAAGCGGTGATGGGCAGTTGAGATGATCATAGAGACACCGCATGTTCATGTGCCTTTTTTCCATCTGTTTGAATGTAATGTATAGCCTGTCATTGTCCACCTTCAGCTTGTTGTGGTTTGTGTGGAACTGCCGAATGCAGTGGCAGGGAGTTCAAAGTGTTGGACTCGCGGTCGACCCAACTTTGAACATCCTTGTACCATTTACTTGACTTTCACCACCGTCCACAGCATCAAAAACATGGTACGTCTCTCTGACGCGTCGCTCTTGCGTTGTGCTTGACGATGCATCGCGTAGTCGATACACGGACGGAACAGAGACTCGATCCACGACATCGAACAGGACCTCATGCAAATCTTTTCTTCGCACCCACTGTCGCGTCTCAACCAAGCCCAAGAATCCACCATACCAGCAGACGCTCTCCCAGATGTCATTCGTGAATTCTCAGATCTCTACAACGATGTTGACCTCCTCACCGACTCCGAGATGGAGATGCTCCGCGCGCTCCTCGCGAGTAACCCAGGTATCGAAGTCACACCTCAAGTCCTCCTGCAGTTCATCGCCGAGCGCACGAAGAACAGTCCCCGCGAGTCCCCGGGCAAGAGCCAGCCGTCGGAACAGCCGTCGTCGCCGCCGTATACCAGAGAGAGCCCGGATGACTCACCACAGGAAGGAAGTGACGAAGGCGAGAGCGACGACGTGACGTTTCCGAATGAGCGTGGTCGGCACCCGTTTGTGCGGGGCAAGAAGACGTCGCGATCGTCGAGCCGGAGCTCGAGAAGAGGGCCCAGTCGCCCACCGAGTGTACCTCCCAAGACACCACTGCAGAGCGGACCCCCGTCCGCGTTTGATTCGTCGAAACGGCAGAGGACGACGCCGCTGAGCTCGACTGCCCCGTCGAGTTGGACGAAACGGCCTGCACCAGCTAGTAGGCGGAGGAGTGTGGACGGGTCATCGTCACGCGGATCAAGTGACAACGAGGTGCGTGTGCATGCGTCCTGTCATTTTCCGACCTTGTGCTGACTGTATGCGCTTCCTTTGCGACACTGCTGATCCATTCGCATTCAGTCGTCGGTAACCAGTCCCTCCGCGTGGGGGCGAACTCCAGGTCGCACACGTGCCCCATCAAACCCCACAACACCTTCAAGCGCTGCTACATCTCCTAACTCCGTCTCATTCACATCGCCTTTTGCTCGCCCGCATTCACGTGCAGCGTCACAGCCTATTAACTCCATTGGTTTCCACTACGGCACGCCAGACAGGAATCGCGACGCGCCCATGTCGCCAGGGAGTATGTCTCCTGATACCTCGTTTGAGCAGTCGTTCGACTATCCCAGGGGTGGCACAGACGCGTTCATGGATAGTATCTCCTCGTTGCCCATGCCGCGTCGATCCGCGTCTGACTCTGAAACCGACTCCGACAGCGAAGACGAATCGTCACTGGGGCTGGTGCTCGATCGCTCTGCCACTTCTTCGACGGTGTCGCTGGAGCCTTTCGAGAGACTTGACGCATTACAGAAAGCAAACGCTGAGTTGAGCAGGAAATTGGTCGAAGCCGACCGGGCTCTTCAGAATAAACTCATGGAACATGACAATGATTTGGAAGAGATGCAGGCGAGATTGGAGGAATTGAAGACTGAACTAACCGCGACGAAGAGGGAAGAGAAAGAGTTGAGGGCGAAAGAGGTGTGTCACGTTCTGGTCCCTATGTTGCAAATTCAACTGGGTGGCACACTTTTCATCGCGGTGCTCACACTGCTATACTCTTAGCGTGTCAACTCGACGCAAATGACTGCCCTAGAAAGCGAGATCGCGAAATTGCAAAAGAGTCTCGAGAACGCACGTATCTCTTACCAGTCTTTGCAGAAGCAATACCAGGAACAATGCGGTCCGTGCTCTGTTTCCCTAACACGATCTTCTAATTCATGCCTCGATTAGCTGAGTCGGAGCGTTACCGTAATACCCTCCGGCGGCGCGACCAAGAGCTCAAAGATCTGCAAGACGCCGCTACATTGCAAGCCCTCGAAGCTCAAAAGTATCTACGCGAACATGATTCCTACGAGGACCGTCTCGCCCAGCTCGAGGCTGAGCTTTCACACGCTCAACAAGCACACGCACAGTTGGACGAGCAAAAGCAGGAGAACCTGATGCTCAAGGAGACGATCGATAGGATGAGATTCGAGATGGATGAGATGAGGAATTTGGGTGCGATGGGTGCTGGACAAGGTGCGGGAAGTGGCAGTGGCAGCGCCAGTGGGAGCATGAGTAAGAGTTTAGGTGCGGAATTATTGGGGAAGATGGGTGACCAGTGGGGAATGGATGAAGAAGAGGAAGAAGAGGCCCTGGACCTTGACGATGAGGACCGACAGGACACGGAGGGTGAGGAAGAAGAAGAGGACGTAATTCAGACTATCATCACCCGGAAGAAGCGAGTGCGTAGAGCGCCTTCATACCCCAACTCCCTCTTGGCTGATATCTATCACAGAAAGTGGGAAGTCGATCGAAAGCTGAGGTTCTCACATTCGAAGAGACGAAGGAGTACGCGGATGTTTCGACGCAGTACTATGCGTCCGAGCACATTGTTGCGTGCTCGATGCAAACCGAGCCCGAACCCCAGGTCCCCACTACCACCTTCGCCATGCAAACAGAGGAGATGCCGTTTACTTCATTTGCTATACAAACCGAACCTGAACCTCTCCCTATTCCCCGGATTACCGCAAGCATCGAAGTTCAAACAGATGCTCCTGAGGCAGATGCGGAACCGGAGCCGTCCCGTTCACCTTCTCCAATCGAAGAGGAATCGCTTGCTTCATCCTCGTCCACTGTTCTCCCTCCCACTCCCAAAGGTGGACTCGCACACGACTTGCCCCCGTCCTATGCGCAAGTTGCTTCCTCTGAACCTCTCGAGACGCTTCAAAAGTGGCATCATGGTCTCCAACTTCCAATCAGTGGGCTCCCCTCCGGTATCTCCGAGGACGCTGCCGAGGAATGGCGCTCGCTCAAAGCCGAACTCGGCGTCGAGTGTGCTGTGATCGACCAGATCGTCGAAGCATCCACAAAGACAGGTCCGCGACCTAGCTCGCAAAAGTCCAACAAGTTTTACAACATCTATAACACCTACGTCTACGGAGGTGATAAAGATGGGTCTGGGAGCGGGGCCGGCGGGGGTTCGTTCGGTCTCAATATCGCCAAACAGCTGTTGTTCTGCATGGGCGCGTCGGCGTGCATGTACCTCGTCATGGGACCTTATATCGCTGCGCAGTATACGCCTGTGGGTGGTGCGACTTACTATGATCGCGCCGCATGGTCGAGTTTCAACACAATGCAGGCCCCCGGGGAGGGCTTTGGATACGATGGCACCTCGGCGCTGTGGAGTA
>JBBPKY010000525.1:0-19198 GCA_038089495.1 Xerocomellus dryophilus
TCAGAACATGGGTCGGGCTGAACTTATTCCTTAGGTTGGATGCTGCACCACAAGTTCATCACGGTAGTGAAGATGAAGGACAAATATCAAGACACACTACAGAAGCTACATGATTCAATCGGAGCAACAGCATAGGACAAGGCCAAACTAGTCACTGCGGAAATGACTTTTTAACTGTAGCCCAACCGGAAGTAGATTGTTGTGGTAACTGTACTCATGCATCCCAAATGATCTGATGGTAATCTAACTGGACAATGGCCTGATATAATGAAATTTCAACCTCAGCCAACCATATCTGTATCCTAACCGGACCTTGATACACTCGACAATCCACAAACTGGACAAACCCAATTAGCTCCATTAACTATCCTTCAATCCACCCCTGGATTTTCAAGCACTCGTCTATCTGGACATCTGGGATTCTTACCTTGCTCACTCTATATGTGCATGTTTTTTTCACCAAGTCCACTTGCACTTAACATGCCTTCCAATGATACCTTAGTGGTGTTGTTCACGAACAAGGTTGTACTTGAAATACCCCTTAAACATGATGAGATATATCGCTTCACATATAATCCAGAGTTCCCTGGCCCTCTGGTATGCATTTCACATAGCTAATTAAACTCAATCCCACCAAATAGTCATAGACTATTGAAATCAGGCCATCACCTAAGTATTTTCTGCACCAGGAGCCCAAATGACCATCCAAGCATGTCAAGGGGGAAAAAACACTTGTTGATATATCAAGAACCAGTGATTTTCTTACAGCCCAGACTGGCATAACCAAAGACTTCGGTAAGCCCGTGTTTTCGAGTCTTTAATCTTTTAATCTATCCCCTTGGCACAAATCAAGACACAAGCACTACAGATCCTGAAAGCAACAGAGAGATTGAAGCTACCATCCAACAAATTAAAAAAGTATGCCCCACTATGGGACAAGTTGTAAAGTACTGATTTCTTGTAGTGCAAAGTATGCAAATCTGTCCCAGAGAAACTGCTTATGACCTCAGGTGTCCCTTCTTCTTCCCTTATTGACTCATCCTTTGGCTGCTCTCATTAGGTCACATACCATGTATCCTACTTAAACATGCCATGCTTGACATCCATCGTTTTACTTTGTCACCATCTCTTTTTTGTGAGCAAATTAGTCAGGTGACCTCAACAAGGCTATCTCGTGTCTCATCCATCTCATCCATCTGTTATGACACATCCCCATGCCTTCTTTTGTTAAGTGCTTTTGCCAGAGTCACAAATGTGGTGGTACATATGTTTCCCCCTCAACCAAGAGAACCCACGAGCGGAATGACCTATGCCTCAAGACAGCCATCTTCCAGACCATCCATTGAGGTCTAGTCATACTCCATGCATTTGAAATGTGTTCCACTGGCAGCTTGACTCCCCCTTATCCTATTCAAGGCCTGATCTTACCACTTGTGTCGGATTTTCCGGATCCACCTACATCTTCACCATGTGCTGTTGAACAAGAGATGATTGATCATGGAGTACTTATCCAAGCGGATATTGACATCCAAGTCTATAGAAACAGCCTGCCAAGCCTCGGGCCCAATTTCCATTCCCCCAATGCACTTCTTAAGGCTGTCGATTATTACACGCAGTATAATGTGCTTGCCAGGGCCAGGGCACAACCCTTCAACTCATATCTTGCACACAGCCTCCCTTGACGAGATCCAATGGAGCGAAGAATAGAGCAAGTGACCAAGAACCTCATCGATGAGATGTGATGTGATCTCGATACATCAATTGACTTCAACAACCAAGAGATCAGTAACTACGATGAACAAGACCCTCAGATTCAAGACCTCGACAACGAGGAGACTCACCAAGATGAGGAAGACGAGATTCACTAGGATGATAATGATCCACCAATTGTGGTTCCAACATCAAGTGAAGATAATCCTGATCCCTTTGAGATCTCACTGGAGCCTCATAACAAGCGCAACTATATCAGCCAACCTCCTCACCTTCTCGTTATCTATGCGCTGGTGACATGGCTTCATTTGCAGTTTCACCTTCCACGCTGTAAAGATGCTAGGACGGCTGGAAGGACTAGGAGTAGGGAACCTCACTAGTCCTAGGCCGTCGAAGTGAGAAAAGGGGGAGGCGAGATACTTCGCCCCTAAAGGGACTTGAGGTAAGGGTGAAGAAGTGGGGAAGTCCGAGACCTATTCCGCTGAGGAAGACGATAGTCCGGAGGTAGTCCGGAGCGCAAGACTGGTAGTCCGGAGCACAAGACCAGTAGTCTGAGATGAGAACGGAAGAAGAAAAGACGTGAGGGACGTAGACGGTGACAGTGAACGGTACGGTGGATCGGTAGACGGTGTGGAGGACGAGTGGTTCGAGCAGTTTGAGAATCCAACCAAAAGTGACATTCTATTTACAAGGTACAAAGCTTTATAGTCCGGGTATACCCGAGACTTGTCAAATGTCCAAGGGAATGTCATGAGACTAAATGGAGATAAAGAGAAATATACTGGACCAGTCTAGAAGCCCTAGGGGCAACCAACACTAAAAAGACCAGCGTCGGACCCGAAGTTTCGGACCGGCGCTCAGTGATACTAAAAATAGAAAGCTAGAAATGATCAATGCAAAGTGAATGAATAGGACAGAGATAAGGTGAAGTCTAGTCAAATAGATGAAAGGTAAATGAAGCCGACATACCAATAGGTAAATCTTGACTGGGCTAACGCGGACTAGTCCAATATCAGTCTAGTACTGGTCTAGCGGTGGCCTAAGTAACAAAATGCTCGAGAAAAATAAACACGAGAATAAGTAGCATCCAGAAATATGAAAAAGAGGTGGATATAACCGTAGAGATGCACCGCACTCTACATCCGCAGGGGACTTAGCTGCTGACTGTCCCCAGTCAGATCTACGATCACATCAGCCCGAGAACAATGCGGAGTTTGAAAATGTGGGACCGCCTATATAGTCCGACGCACGTGAACAACACGGCTCACCCTTTCCAACTTCATCCCACCATGTCCCAATTTCAATCTCATCTCGACAAATACCATTCTATGGCCAACACCGGTACCGCCCATTGACATGCCATGTGCCGCCAATACCGAGAGTTCTGCGTCCGGCTCGAAGGGGTAGCAAGATTGGTACCAGATGATAAGGAAGAGTTGCAGGAGGAGCAAGACATGTGGGTGGAGCAATTCGCAATGGCATTTGTGAGTTTATTCCGTCTGCTACCTGGCTCGCTGACAACATTCCTTGACAGGATCTGTGGGAGAAGGCCTGAAACGAGGCCAACGGTCTTGGTGTCGACACGGACCTCGATGACGACATGGCCACCCACGTTGTGGAGGCCGAGCACAAGCAAGCAGAGTGGAGACAGAGGAAAATGATGGAGCTGATGCAGGACAAACCCCTGCCGGCAACTCAAGAGTCAGTGATGGATGTCGAGGAGGTGGAGCGAGCGGTGGTGCCGGTTGCTGAAAGGCGGGCAGTGTTGTCTGACGTGCCGTCGGTCGCGCTGTCCGTGCGCAAAGTGAGTGATTATTCATAGGGAGCGGCTTACCAGACTAATGATGGACTAGTGGGGATGGGCTGAGGATGACGAAGATGACGGAGCCATGTCCACGGTGGGCAAGAGGAAGGTCCCTGTGACGGAGGCGGCACCCCAGTACGTTGGGGCGCTGAACGCATGCGATGTCTGCTGGAGAGCCGGGCTCACGTCGGTCTGTGCCTACAGGACTGGCTCAGCATGCACCCGGTGCCAGAAATCCAAGACCAAGTGCAGCTTTGCACAATGTCGTCATGGCCCAAGAAAGACGTCGGAGTCGGCAGAAGGTACTGGGGTGACCGTCGTCGTCGAGACAACACGGAGTAAGTTAGTGGTTCAGCCTCCATTTCCCTAACTGACCGATTGGAAAGGTGGTAGACTGGTACAGGCTACAGCCAAGGCCGGCCCCAGCAACAGGGCGGAGTCGCCCATTGAGCTCGACGAGGACAGCGAGGGCGAGCGGGAAGAGACCCCGGCAAAGACGAAGGGGAAGGGGTGTGCGGTACCAAAGAAGATTGGTGCCAAGATGGAGGCCCAGAAGACCCAGGATGCGTTATCCCGGCGCCTCAATCACCTCCACTCCCGGCTCTTCCAGATCTGAGCCAAGGTCAAGGAGCTGGAAACGGAGCACACGGTGGTGATGTCGGAGGTCAGTGAGATAGTAGAGGGCCTCGAGGAGTTGGACCTGTAGAGTAGTTCGGTAGTTCGCCGCGTCTCCGTCTCGCTGTCCTGTAGTCAAATATTTTTACTGTACACAATGCAAGTTGTGGTCCAGTCTTTCGGTGTGAACGAAGGGAAAAGAAAGGGAAGGAGAAATAAGTAAGGGATGTGTCAAATAGGAGAGAGAATGGGTAAGAATAAATGAAATTGATGTTCAGTGTGCAGGATACCACCCGGCTTGTCTTCGTCAGTCTTCTGTCCACGTCTATGCCTACCGGTCATCCACAGTCTAAGTTCTGGTTTTCAGTGTGATGGTCTAAAGTGTCAATGGGCACAGTGTCTCTTTGAGCATTCGAAATGAAAGTAGTTCTAGTAGGATATTGGAGGGGACACTGAGAGAAGGGAAAAGAGGAAACAATGATGGACTGATGTTTTTTTTTTTTTGAATCAGTCTAGGAAATACCAGACTGTCTGTGTTCATATATTCAGTAGCGGAGAGAGCAAGAGTCACTGGTCGAAGCCCAGGGTAAGACGGAGAGTATAGTAGAGGGGAAAGGGGTATCGGTGTTGGATAGCAGCACTAGTCCGGATCATAGGAGTCTGGTTCTTCCTCGTTGGGCTCTTCGACGTCTTCTCCTGCCAGCTTGTCCAGGTCTTCATTGTCCATATCTGTAAGTTCAGTAGTTCGAATGGCAGAGGAGAAGTGAGGATAGTAAGGAATGAGACGAAATGCGGCATAGTGCAATTTGGATACCACTCTGTCCAACTCGGCCAGCAGGTAAGATCCTCCGGTAGTCCAGCGAAGGACCACCATCAGTCCGAGGTACCGCGGCTTCATCTTCCGGTTGAGTTCCTTTTCGATCCGAGTGTTTCGGACTAAGACCAGACTTCCGGGCTGGAAGTTGAAGTCCTTAATCCGATTCTTAAAAGCGGCCTCAAAGTGTTTGACGGACTTGAATCGAGCCTTGAGGACATGCTTGCGGATTGACTCCAAGTCCTCCTGACGCTTTTGGAGTTGGCGGGCTCTCCAAGCGATCAGTCTGGACGGAGAGAGGGGTTCGGTATCTGGGGGTGGGACGAGGAACGTAGCCTCGGTGAGGTCAAAGGGAAAGAGCGGTTTGACACCATGAACCATGAAATATGGAGACAAACCGGTAGACCGGAGCACGGTAACACACTCGGCCCAAAAAACGGAGTGAGTGGCAGTATGCCAGCGAGACTCCCCCCCGGGGTTACTTTTGATGATGGCCTCCCAGACATCAAAATGACACCGTTCAACCACACCGTTCACCTGGGAATTATAGGGGGAGATACAGATATGTTGGATCTGGTACCGGTCCATGAGCACATCCAAAGCCTGTACAAATGTGGGGCCATTGTCAGTCACAATCTCGGCCAGGGGACCCCAGCAGCAGAGGATATCTTCAAAAATAAAGGAAGCGAGGGCGGTAGTGTTTTCAGAACACAACATCCACCACTCGGGGTAAGCAGTAAGAGCACAGCGAGCTTGAACGACATACCGGTATCCGGCAGACCAAGGCATGACCATTGTGTCTAGGTGGACCTTGCGGAACAAGCCACCGATGACCAGTACCATCGGGGGAATATGGAACCGATGAGTCTGGCGGATTTGGCACTCGTGGCAGGTCTGGATGAACCATTTGACATTGTCGATTAGCATTGGCCACCAGAAGCGAAGGAGTAACCGAGTCCGGACTGTGAAGACACCCTTGTGCCCGAGGTCGTTGTGGGCCTCCTTAATCAGTCCGTACCATTGGTGCTCCGGTACCACCAGCTGATGCCGACTGTGTGGTTCCCGGCGCAATAGGGAGCCGTGGAGGAGGAAGAATTTGGTCGCCGAATTGACGAACGACTGGAATTCTGTGTCAGAGAGGTCAGCAGGACGAGTGCAGGTATTGAGGAAGCCGCAGAAGCCATGGATCAAGTGAATCCAGGCTTCCCTGGAAAGGGCCTTTGCAGACCGGGGAATAGAAGGAGAGTCTGGGTCAGTGACCGGCTCCATAGCAGGCGAAGTAAAAACGGAAACAAACGAAAGGGAAGACTGCGAAACCAGAAAGGGTAAAAGGAGGGCAAACTCTGGAGCGGACGGAAACAAGGACAGAGCATAAGGGAGGTGTGGACAGACATGTGTGGGCACCAGTGTAGCAGAGAAAGGTAAAGTCCGATCATTCAGTAAGGTAATGGAGAATGAATAAGAATCATCCAACCAGTCCTCAAAATCATCCTCCTCGGGAGGATCATCATCGGAGGGAGGACGGCGCAATAGTCCATCGGGACCGGTATGTCAGTCTGCAGAAATATGGTGAATTTCAAAATGGAATAAAAGAATACCAGCGATCCACCGGTTGATGGTCACATTCGGCTGTAAATCCGGGTTATTGATCATACCCTTCACATACTTTGCATCCATTTCTACGACGAGGTTAGTGACTCCGAAGATGAAAACACAGACTGCCCAGAGAGACCAGAACAGTCCGAACAGCTCAAGCTTCGCCTGGGAATACCGGCTTTTGATGCTCGTGAGGCTGATGGAGCTGAAACGGTTCAGATAGCGTTTGCCATCCTCACCTTCTTGTGATAGAATATAGCCGACCACAATGACTGAGGTGTCTACGGTGAGGACAACCTCTTGGCCGGACTTGTAGTCCAGGCGGTGGAGCGCAGGGGACTTAATGATTTCGTCCTTCAGACGAATCATTGCATCGCGCTGTGCATCTCCCCATTTGAAGGGGACACCTTTGCAGGTTAGTCCGACAAGCGGTCTAGTGATCATGGCAAAGTTTCGGATAAAAATACGAACCACTCCGCAGGTCCTGAGGAACCCACAGACTTGCATCAGGTTCTCGCACTCCGGCCAATCCCTGATCTTCTGGATTTTAGCCTCGTGCAGAACATGTCCTTTGGAGGTACACTTGTGCCCAACGATGGTAGCGTCCGGGGCGGCAAGTACAAATTTCTTGGTGGAGACCGTGGCATTCATGTTCTGTAGACATTGGAGGATTTTGTGAATAACGGTCAGGTGATTCCAAATAAATTTCCATATCCCTGGGTTCTCCGGGATGGTCTCATAGGAGCTGTCCAGTCTCTGATGCCGGGTCATCTCAGTTTTGACCGGAAGGTCGTCGACAAATGGCATTGTGTGGTGAGGGATCTCGTCCTGTAAAATAAATGCCATATCAGCTTGGTATATCTGAATGGCATTAGTATGTCCCATCAGAAGGGTAGTGAGACGGTGAGGTCCGAGTGGACTATTAAAGGTGGTCATATTCTGGGAGTCTACGTGCAGCAGGCACTGGTCATAGCCTGTGAACAGGTCCATCATACCATAGACCACATACCCGCCGAACGACTCGGCTAGGTGCTCCATGAACAGAGGGACTGAAGAGTCCCGGATAGTGACAGCATTGAGAGGTTGGAGGTCGTGGACGAGCCGGAGCGTCTTGCTGTCCTGCTTGAGCACGCAGAACCAGCGAGACCGGTATGCCACGGCGGACAGTTCGTACACACCTGAGACGATGCAGTCTTTGATGATTTGGATCGCCTGATCCCAGGACGACGGGGGAATGGGAATGTTGCGGAGTATCCATGGGGTATGTGAAACGGTTGGTATCTTCACCGGCGGAAAGTACCGCTCATCTAGACGACCCCGCTCGGTTGGAATCCAAGCGAAGGCTGTTTCATGGTTGTGGACTATCCACCGGACTAACTTGACTTCCTCGGACCACAGCCATTTGGCCAGGTCGAGGTCAAGCACGTCGGCGCGTTCCTTTGTGAATCTTGTTCCCGCCACGAAGACCGGGGGGTGAGTGGGTAGCGGTATAAGTCCGGCAAGGGGATCATCAGGTAACCGGCGGAGTACCCGCTACTCCTCCTCAAGAGGAGCCAGGACCGACCGGACCTTTTTGGCAACCAGCTTGTAAGCAAGGGAATGGGAGACGGAATCGAGAGAGAAGGTATCGTTGAGGGCAGAAATATGTGCTGGAGATAGAAGAGACTGAGTAGAGGAAAGGAAGCTATAGGTAGGAGATGGAGACAAAAGGGATGAGTCCAGAATACACAAAGTGGCAAGGCATATGGCGGGAGAAGAAGATAAGCATGAATGGGGCTCTCCCCGACCTCTCAGTGGATCATCAATGTCTAAAAACCCATCTCGACAACGGACTGATGACTAGAACAAAATAGACCACGCCGGCAACACGGGCAACCTTCAGTCCATGCTCGGGTGGGTAGTTTATATGCCTTTTCCGAGTTTGGATCCTGAAGAGTGATAGTCTGAGAGCCATCCGGGAAGTCCTCAGTAGAAGCGCTGAGGAGGCAATGAAATGGACGGCCAAGTAGCAAATCAAAATTGGCGCAGGGCACTACCTGCACCTGGAAACAAACCTTGCCTGCTCCAGAATCAAGGCGGAGATTCTCAACGACTCTGAGGGTAGACTCAGTACTAGTGTTAGCATTTGACATCATCATAACGTGGTCCGACCGGACTGGTAGACTGAGGTCTTCCCATACCTGTTTAGGCATAGCGACGATCTCAGAGCCCGAGTCAAGGACTCCGAGAATAGACTGGAGCAGTATGGAATGGTGGGAAACAATAAGACCATTGTCACTCCGGTGCATGCAGTCACCGAAGGTGCGATCTACCACACTGGGGTCACGTCCCGTGAGTTCATTGACCTGTACGGTATTAGTAGTGACAGGAATACACTTAGCCGTGGTTATGTCCTTGAATTGCTTGCGAACATTGGGAGCTACGGCAATAAGCTTCTGGATGGGTACTGGTACCGTGGTCGTGAGGACCCGGTCTAAAAGACGCTTAGGGGCGGTCTTGTCTTCCAGGGGGAAAGAATATCTAAATTGTCCTTGTGGGTTGAATGATGATGAAGTGTTAGCTGGGTCGGCACAGAATGGAGTATTGTGTGATGAAGATGATGACGGAGCAGTTGGTCTCGACACAGCCAGAATGGAGGTCTTTGGAGGTCCTGCCAACTTAGACCGCATGGCCTTGATCGCCAGCGAGACGACCTCCTCCTCGACAGAGGCAGTGCGAGGACCAGGACGACTGGTCTTTCGAGCCGGCATCTCGACACCATCGAATTGGACTCGCTTGCCCTTGTCCTTTTTGTCAGCTTGGAAAGCAGCCCAAGTGTTGGCTAGGTATGCCTGGAACTCGGGATCAGCAAAAGCAGGATCAGACTCGTCATCCAAATCTGGATCGACTGGGGTCATGAAGACTGATGGTTCGATGTCTAGTATAGCGTCAGTGGATGAGTCCGTTACGGAAAATAGACCGGCGGTGACAACTGAAGCAGAGACCACTGCCAGTGCGGGCAGTCGGTCTAGGCACTCTCGGAGACATCAGGTCCCTTGGACACGTGGGATGCACCTACCATCTGGTAGGTACAAGCGACCATCAGATCCTCGGCTGGCTTTACCGGCCTGGATATAACCTTCTACATGGGGGCAATTACCCATGAAATGTGATGGGTCCGCGCAGAAGGCGCAGTCCCGGTGGGCACTATGTTGGACATTGACCTGCTCCTGCTTGACAACCGGAGCAGCGGTCAGTGTGACAGTCTGTGGAACTACAGATGCCAGTATGGGTGCCACCCAAGCTGGATAGTAGGGCTGCACGGTAGCCGCCGAAGCAGCTGCGAGAGGGTGGAGGGTGGAACCGGTGAGAAGATACTGGGTAGCGTTGACAATGTCGTTGATAGGGTATGGATCGGAGGGGTGATGAGTGGATTTGGTGATGAGTAGCCGCTGACGGACTTGGATTTCGAGATCGGCCGGTAGACCGGACATGAACAGTGCATCTCGGTCTAGCTCCAAGAGCTTGCGGCCGTTGATGAGGATCTGGGTGATCTTCAAAAACTTGCACTGGTATTCCCCGGGATCCTCTAGGGTGTGCATCGGCTTCACACGGAATTCCTGTACTAAATATTGAATGTCAGCGTGACAGTACCAGTTAGCTCCTTCACAACCAGGGTACAGTTTCTTGACTGCTTGGACGAAGTTGCCCCAGTCCGGTGGGTTAGTGGTGGCTTTGTCCAGAAGCTCCCAGCCCTTTGCCTCCTCGAGGTCAGCATACCTTATGGCAGCACAGATTTTCTCCAGAGTGGAGATACTGGCCGCCGTGCTGAGGATGTTGACATCCTCGAGGAAGCACGGCAACAAGGCCAGGGTCTTCCTGTCAAACTTTGGGGCATTCTGGGTACCACGGAGCGGCATCTGGGGAGCTTGGTTAGCCATAGGACGGTTTAGAGCAGGAGGTTTTAGTGGGTTAGTAGCGTTCAGAGTATGAGAAAGGATAGATTTGGATGTCGTGGACGACAGTCCGGGACGGTAAGCAGCGGGTTGAGCTTGAGCGGAAGGGCTGTTTTGTGAGACCGGTGTAGTCCGGAGCGAGAGTCCGGAGTGGTCAAGAAGATAGGAGAGCGACGGAGGGATTGAGTCAGAAGATGTAGATGATGATGAGGACAAAGACGATGACGAGGGGGGACTTGGAGTGAGAGGCGAAAGCGGTGAAGAAAATTGGGAGGTGAGGTGTGACTCTCCCAACCGTTGTCGCGGGGTCGAATGGATATATGCTCCGGGTACGAAGTCGCTTAGGTTCACTTCGTCGGCTAAATGTTCCTGATCAGGGCTGTCACTGAGAGTTTGGGTCTCTGACGTGTATACAGATGCCGGCGGCTGTGTGTCACCTGTGTCACATAAATCGGGAAGGAGGGGACGGAATGGCGGAGCACTCAGCCAATCAGATTGACTGGTGGCTGACGGGTCAAGATTGCCATCCGTCGATGGGCTAAACTCTAATCCTGATATCTCAGGGAGATCAGATTGGTTGTGTCGAGCTTCACTAGAAGCGACCGGCCGAAACAGAAGCAAGTCGTCGGGGCCGATCTGTAAAGTTCAGAACTGTCGAAGAAGATTTTCAAGTTCTTGGTGTTGGGCGGTCAGTCGTAGACTTCTCCTGGAACCCTTGGGTGAGTCCCTCGCGGTGGGCTCCAGTTGTAAAGATGCTAGGACAGCTGGAAGGACTAGGAGTAGGGAACCTAGTGAGCCCTAGGCTGTTGAAGTGAGAAAAGGGGGAGGCGAGATACTTCGCCCCTAAAGGGACTCGAGGTAAGGGTGAAGAAGTGGGAAAGTCCAAGACCTATTCCGCCAAGGAAGACGATAGTCTGGAGGTAGTCTGGAGCGTGAGACCGGTAGTCTGAGGTAAGAACAGAAGAAGAACAGACGTGAGGGATGTAGATGGTGATGGTGAACGGTACGGTGGATCAGTAGATGGTGCGGAGGACGAGTGGTTCGAGCAGTTTGAGAATCCAACCAAAAGTGACATTCTATCTACAAGGTACAAAGCTTTATAGTCCGGGTATACCCAAGACTTGTCAAATGTCCAAGGGAATATCATGAGACTAAATGGAGATAAAGAGAAATATACCAGACCAGTCTAGAAGCCCTAGGGGCAACCGACCCTAAAAAGACCGGCATTGGACCCAAAGTTTCAGACTGGTGCTCAGTGATACTAAAAATAGAAAGCTAGAAATGATCAATGCAAAGTGAATGAATAGGACAGAGATAAGGTGAAGTCTAGTCAAATAGATAAAAGGTAAATGAAGCCGACGGCACTGCCAATAGGTAAATCTTGACCAGGCTAACGCGGACTAGTCCAATATTGGTCTAGTACCGGTCTAGCAGCGGCCTAAGTAACAAAACGCTTGAGAAAGATAAACACGAGAATAAGTAGCATCCAGAAATATGAAAAAGAGGTGGATATAACCATAGAGATGCACCGTGCTCTACAGCGTTTGGAAGTGAGTTTCCTAGATGAGTATGGAATGCGGAGATTAGTCGCTTCTAACCAGACTTTATCTCCAACTTTCCATGGGGAGAATCTCTTGGTAGAACATTCCATTATGATCCGACAAGCGGTTTCATGTACAGCTAAGGCTTCCTTTCTTATGAGATCCAGGGAAGCTAGGTGGCTTTCCAGAGTGGGAATGAAGGTCTTCCCAAGGGAAGGATAGGTGCATTGTAAAACATGAAAGGTGACTGTGCAGGTAAGTCAACCTAAAGGGTGTAGGGGATCTGTAGGTGCAATAGGCTCGTCCCCAAAGAGGGTCAGAGATAGTAAGTGAAGTCCCAGGTTGAGGGATGCAAGGGGAAAGGAGATACTAATGGTCTGACGCTAGTCCGGACCGTGGGAAAGTAAAGTGGACAAAGTCCAGATGGTTGGGAGCATCGAGGAGAAGTGGAGAGGTGGTCGACAAGTTCCCTGGTGAACTTGGACGTGTGGAAAGTCAAAAGGCAGTCCGTAGAACAGTTGGAAGTAGCTTGAAAGGTCGAAGGATGCATTAGAAATGCTAGGTACAAACTCTTTATAGTCCTGGAATTGCCCAGGACTGTGTAGTTACTGTGAATAAGGTTCAAAGAACTATAAAAATGAATCCAAAACATTAAAGAACAGTGGAAATGTCAAAACAGGTGAATCTAAAGGAGGGGCTGCCAGTCCGGACCTCCAGACTCTAGACTACAGGTCAGTGGGCTCAGAGTGGACCAGTCTAACTCGGACATACAGTCCAAGGTTGTTTGGAAAGGTTTGGAAAGGCTCGATATGAACCTAAAGCCAGAACATGTTCTACAGCATGGTTCATATCCAAGAAGGAGGGAGAATGGCAAGACTTTGGTGGAGCTATGAGGGACTGAATTGTATTGGAACTTGGTGGTGGTTAAATGCTGGGACCACTTATGGGAATTATTGGCACAAAAGATATGAAGATATGTTTCTACCTCTTGATTGGTCCATTTGGTTTGACTGTCAGATTAAGGATGGTAGGTGGTTGATAGACTAACGTCATACTGGAGAATGCAAGCAAGTTCTTTTGCAAAGGCTGACACAAACTGGGAACCCCAATCAGATATGTGAGTGTTGTGGAGGCCAAACTGTTTGAACACGTGATCAAAAAAGAGTTGGGCCACTCCTTTAGCATTGATGGTTTTGGAACAAGGGCAAAGGATTATCCCCTTCATAAGGCTGTGGTTGACCACAGCCAATAAGGAATTAAAACTGGCAGAGAGGGGGAGGTCAGTAATGAGGGCTATGGAGAGTTGTTTAAATGGCAAAGCCAAAGTGGAACAGATGGAAGAAAGGAGTGGAGTCGTGGGATGAGTGATGATCTTGTTTTGCTGATATACAGCACAACCAGAGATAAAGTTATTGACGAAGGTTGAGAGACCAGGCCACCAAAAGTCCTGTTCAAGAACAGCTTTGGTACAGAAATATCTGACGTGTCCAGTAGTTGGGGAAGAATGGATAAACTATAGGAGGATAGTGCGGGCAAATGATGGAACATAGAGGTGTCCTTTATAGAATAGGCGGCCATTGTTAAACAACCAATCAGCAAGGAAGGATTGAGGAAACAGAGGGGAGCCTTCATCAAGAGCTTGGAGAACACGGAGGACAAGGGGGTCAGATGAAGAAGAATTTTTGATATGGTGGGCGAGGGTGACATTAAGAGTGTTAATAATGGCAGGTTCAGGAACAATGGAAGCATTGACATTATCAGTGGAGGTGTCAATGTTGCCTTGTCAGAACAGGGCATTAGCTGGGGTGAGTTTTGTGCCAGGGAGTACTTTCCAAACAATGTTGAAGTCTTGGAGGAAGAGGGACCAGTGTGCCTGGCAGCGAGATAATTTCTGTGGATCTTTAATGTAGAATAGGTTCTTGTGGTTGGTGATGATGGTGATGGGGTAGAAAGTTCCTTGGACATATTGATGCCATTTGGTGAGGGCAAGGATGACCATGAGCAGCTCGCAATCATAAATATCATAGTTTCGTTCTGCAGGGGCGAAGGTGCAAGAGTAATAGGCACAAGGATGGAGGTCACCATTGGCGTCAGGCTGAAGAAGGATAGCGCCTGCAGCAAGAAGGGAAGTGTTGGTCATAATGGAGAAGGAGTGTGACACATCAGGGATAGAGAGTACAGAACCAGAGGCAAAGGCATTTTTGAGGGTTTCAAAGGCTTGTTGTTGGAGGTCAGTCCATAATCAGGGCTGATTTTTCTTGGTTAAAAGGCTGAGAGGAGCAACAACATGGGAAAAGTTTGGGATAAACTTGTGATAAAAATTTGCAAAGCCAAGGAAGGAGCAGATTCCTTTTACAGAGGCTGGGGGTTTCCATTCATGGATTGTTGAGAGTTTGGTGGGGTCCATTTCGACCTTTCCCTGGCCAATGATCATTCCAAGGTACTTCATTTGAGGAGCATCAAAGGTACACTTGGAAAGCTTAAGGGATAGACTGTTTTTGCATAAGCAGTTGAGGACTCAAAGTGTGTGTTCATGATAGAGGAAGAGGTTGTCTTTTGTGTGGATCCCTATTATGTGGGCGAAGATATAATTCATGAAGGGTTGAAAGGTGGAGGGAGCATTGCAAAAGCTGAAGAACATGACAGTGGGTTCAAATAGTCCAAAGGGGGTGATGAAGGTGGCCTTCCACTGGTCTTCCTCTCAGATGTGGATGTTATTGTATCCCCATCGCATGTCAAACTTGGTAAAGAGAATAGAGTCTTTCATGTCATCAATGAGTTCCAGGATTAGAGGGAGAGGGTATGCATTCCAGATGGTATGAAAGTTCAAATATCAATAATCTTGACAAGGTCGAAGGAATCCATCTTTTTTAGGAACAAAGAAAAATGGGGCTGCCTGAGGGGATTTAGACAGGATGATCCGTCTGGTCTTAAGGTGTTCCTTGATAAATGCCTTACAGGTTTCTTGTTCCTTGGGGTTGAGGAGATATACTTTCGTGATTTTAGGCACAAATGACTCTTTGATTTCAATGGTATGATCATAAGAACAATGTGGGGGAAGTCAATCATATGATTGCTCTGAAAATACATTTTCGAAGTCCTTGCACCATTTGGAAAGGACGAGTTCGGAAGTCTTAGCTTCTTGTGCCAGTTGGATGGAGATGGTAATCTTGTTGAGGTGTTCACAGTATGGTTCCACCGAAAGAAGGTACTCACTAAGAGACATAACATCCTCTAGTGAATATCTTTGAGAGCAAAGACAACCTAGTTCCATATCTGCGTCCATTCCTAACCAGCAAAGCAAGTATCTTTGTGGAAAGAGATCATTGTTGTTGGAAGGAGAGGGCCTAGGGAAGGTTAAAGTTGTCCTCTTCCAGTCGATGCACGGGTTCTTGGACCTAAGCCAGGGCATTCCAAGGATTATCTGTTTACAGCTGAGGCTGAGAACCATTAGTTCTACGTTTTTGGGACATTGGGAAAGAGTGAGATGTGTCAGGGCTTTTCACATGATGGTTCCTCGTTGATTGGTAGTTCCATCAATGTCAAATGCTCGGATGGATTGAGGAAGTTTCTTCAAGGGGAAATTAGTAAGGAACAATAATCCAAGGTCAATGAAGTTTCGGGTTGCTCCAGAATCTATGAGGGCGGTGTACAGATGCTAGGACAGCTGGAAGGACTAGGAGTGGGGAACCTCACTAGCCCTAGGTCATCGAAGTGAGAAAAGGGAAAGGCGAGATACTTCACCCCTAAAGGGACTCGAGGTAAGGGTGAAGAAGTGGGGAAGTTTGAGACTGATTCCGCAGAGGAAGATGATAGTCTGGAGGTAGTCCGGAGTGCAAGACTGGTAGACTGAGATGAGAACAGAAGAAGAAGAGATGTTAGAGACGTAGACGGTGACGGTGAACGGTACAGTGAATTGGTAGACGGTGCAGAGGATGAGTGGTTTGAACAGTGCAAGAATCCAACCACAAGTGACATTCTATCTACAAGGTACAAAGTTTTATAGTCCGGGTATGCCCAAGACTTGTCAAACGTCAAAGGGAATGTCATGAGAACTAAATGGAGATAAGGGAAAATATACCAGACCGGTCTAGAAGCTCTAGGGGAAACTGACCCTAAAAGGACCAGCGTCAGACCCAAAGTATCAGACTGGCACTTGGTGATGCTAAAAATAGAAAGCTAGAAATGATTGATGCAAAGTGAACAGGTAAGACGAAGATAAGGTGAAATCTAGCCAAATAAATGAAATGTAAATGAACTGACGTGCCAATAGGTAGATTATGGCCGGGCTAATGTGGACTAGTCAAAGTATCGGTCTAGTACTGGTCTAGTGGCAGTCTAAGTAACAAAACACTCAGGAAAAGTAAACATGAGAATAAGTAGCATCCAAAAATATAAAAAGGGGTGGATATAACCGTAGAGACACACCGTGCTCTACATCCGCAGGAGACTTAGCTGCTGACTGTTCCCAGTCAGATGTATGATCACATCAGCCCAAGAACAATGCGGAGTTCGAAATCGTGGGACCGTTTATATAGTCTGATGCGCATGAACAGCATGGCTCACCCTTTTCAACTTCATCCCACCATGTCCCAGTTCCAATCTCGTCTCGACAAATTCCGCACCCTCTCTGACACCGATGCTGCGCATTGTCAAGCAACGTGGAAATGATTCCGTGAGTACTGTGTTCAGCTCGAGACAGTAGCAAGGTCGGTCCCAGATGATAGGGAGGATCTGAGGGAGGAACAGGAGATGTGGGTCGAACAGTTTGCGATGGCACTGGTGAGTAACGATAATCTGATCCCTGGTTCGCTGACATCCATCCTTGATAGGATCTATGGGAAAGAGCCCAGAGCGATGCCACTGGTCTTGGGATCGACACCAACATTGATGACGACATGGTCACCTGCATCATAGAGGCCGAGCACAAGCAGCTCGAGTGGAGGAAGAGGAAGATGATAGAGGATATGCCGGTCCAACCCCCAGCAGCGACACAAGACTCTTCAATGGACATGGAGGAGGTGGAGCAGGTGGTGGTGCCGGTTGTCGAAAGACGGGCAGTGTCGTCCAACATGCCATCAGTCGTGTTGTCCGTGCGCAAGGTGAGTGATATTTCATAGGGAGCGGCTTACCGGACTAACGACAAACTAGTGGGGGTGGGCTGAGGATGATGAAGACGACAGAGCTGTGTCTGTGGTGAGCAAGAGGAAGGTCCCCATGACAGAGGCGGCACCCCAGTACATCGGGGCACAGAACGTGTGCGACGTCTGCTGAAGAGCTGGACTCACATCGGTCTACACCTACAGGATTGGCTCGGTGTGTGCCTGGTGCCAGAAGTCAAAGACCAGGTGGAATTTCACACAAGGTCAGCATGGCCCATGGAAGACATCAGAGACGACAGGGAGTGCTGGGGGAATGGTTGTCGTCGAGATGACTCGAAGTAAGTCATACCGTCAGTCTATCTGGCACCAATCTGACTGGTTAAAAAAAAACAGGTGGTAGACCGGTCTGGGCTATGGCCAAGGCCAGTCCTAGCCACCAGGTGGAATCGCCCATCAAGCTTGGTGGCGACAGCGAGGAGGAGCAGGAAGTGACCCTGGCCAGGACGAAGGGGAAGGGTCACATGGTGCCGAAGAAGACCGGCGCCAAGACAGAGGCCCAGAAGACTTGGGACATGCTAGTGCAGTGTCTCAACCACCTCCACTCCCAGCTATTCCAGATCCGTGTGAAGGTGAAGGAGCTGGAGACCGAGCGTGTGGTAGTCATGTCAAAGGTGAGCGAGATAGTGGAAGGACTTGAGAAACTGACCTCTAGATAGTCTGGTAGTAGTGTTTTGTCGGTCCCACGCTCCCATCCTCCTGTCGCCTAGTTGTACAACATTGCAATGTATGTCGTTTCTCCAGTCTCTCGGTGTAAACGAAGGGAAAAGAAAGGGAAGGAAAAATAAGTAAGGAATGTGTCAAATAGAAGAGAGAATGGGTAAGAGTAAATGAAATTGATGTCCGGTGTGCAGGGTACCACCCGGCTTGTCTTCATCAGTCTTGTGTCCACGTCTATGCCTACCAGTCATCCGCAGTCTAAGTTCCGGTTTTTGGTGTGACGGTCTAAGTGTCAAGGGGCATGGTGTCTCTTTGTGCGTTCGAAATGAAAGTAGTTCTAGTAGAGTATCAGGGGAGACACTGAGAGAAGGGAAAAAGAGGAAACAATGATGGACTGATGTTTTTTTTTTTTTTTTTAATTTGGTCTAGGGTATCGGACCATCTGTAATCGTATGTTCAGTAATGGAGAGAGAGCGAGAGTCACCAATCTAAGCCTGGGGTAAGACAGAGAGTATAGTAGAGGGGAAAGGGATATCGGTATTCAGTAGCAGCACTAGTCTGGATCATAGAAGTCCGGTTCTTCCTCGTTGGGCTCTTTGATGTCTTCTCCTGCCAGCTTGTCCAGTTCTTCATCATTCATATCTGTGAGTTCAGTAGTTCGGATAACAGAGCAGAAATGAGGGTAGTAAGGAATAAGACGAAATGTGGCATAGCGCAATTTGGAGACCGCTCTGTCCAACTTGGCCAGCAGGTAAGATCCTCTGGTAGTCTGGCAAAGGACCACCATTGGTCCAAGGTACTGCAGCTTCGTCTTCCGGTTGAGTTCCTTTTCGATCCAGGTGTTCCAGACTAAGACCAGACTTCCAGGCTGGAAGTTGAAGTCCTTAATCTGATTCTTGAAAGTGGCCTCGAAGTGTTTGATGGACTCGAATCGAGCCTTGAGGACATGCTCACGGATTGACTCCAGGTCCTCCTAATGCTTTTGGAGTTGGCAGGCTCTCCAAGTGATCAGTCCAGATGGAGAGAGGGGTTCGGTATCTGGGAGTGGGACAAGGAACATAGCCTTGGTAAGGTCAAAGAGGAAGAGCGGTTCGACACCATGAACCATGAAATTGTTGGAATTCTGGTATTTCTTATTCAGAATTATTATTCCTGATACCAGATTCTAGAACGGTCTTTGACCTTATCTTTACGCTATCCATATTACTTACTCTTATCTTTATTCATAGGATATGACGTCAGTTCTTATCTCTTATCATGACGTCATTATCACGCCATATGGTGTCATTCTTGCACCATGGCTTATCAGCCAATCACGGCTTACCTTCTTATCTTCTTATCATACGATAATAAGGTTTATGTCA
>JBBPKY010000526.1:2244-19189 GCA_038089495.1 Xerocomellus dryophilus
TCTATAACCAGCTCGACCGTTCTGATATGGAGGCCAACCGCCAGTGGCTCAAACGCGCCATACAAGCAGCGATCAAAGAGTATCACACTATCTGGGTTGCTGAACCCCGGATAGACCCCAAGACGGGCCTCTCCCGTTACCGCCCCGACGGTCTTGGGATTCCCCCCGAGACTGAGGCCACCCATTTTACCCACATCCTAGAGCCATACGCTGCGAAGCACGGCATTTCGGTCTTGGAGTTCAGTGAAAAGTACAACAACGGCGTCCTCAAGGAACCGGCGCTCGACGAATACTTTCTGCATGACCGCGCGGTTCGGGAGTCTGGACATGACACGACTTACCGGTTCGAGAAACGTTGCGCCAACCTTGGCACTATCGATTTACAAGCGCTCCTGTACAAGTACGAAGTCGATATCGGGACTGCGATTCGAGAGGTATTCGATGACGAGTTGGAACTCGAGGAGGACTTCCCTCTGGCACCATTCCCTCCATCGGTTGAGGCGTACGCCAACCCTCATCGCGAACGCTCGATCTCGAGACCCCAGGCTAGCGAAGAGTGGTTCGAGAGAGCCGACTTCAGGAGAGATATGATCGACAAATATCTTTGGAATGAGAGAAAGAACCTCTACTTCGACTATGATACGGTTCAGGAGAAACAGGGCTTGTACGAAAGTGTCACAAGCTTTTGGGCGCTTTGGGCAGGTTGCGCAAGCGAGGAGCAATGCTGGATGCTGGTGTACGTTTCCAGGGCACCCGATGCTTTTTCATGCTGAGCTTGACGTAGTTCGCAATCGCTGAAGAAGTTTGAGGTTCTTGGTGGGCTCGTGTCTGGTACGGAGGAGTCTCGTGGCCAGATTTCCCTGGACAGGCCAAATCGGCAATGGGATTATCCGTACGTGGATGGATTTGTCTTAACTGCACCACGCTCACTATCAGTTTCTCAGATATGCTTGGTCGGTCATCTTGGATGAAGTGCTTGTCGCTGGGTGCTGATGTAATTGATTTCAGGCCACCTCACCAGATCATGGCCTGGGTTGGCCTTGAGCGTTATGGTTATTTAGAGGAAGCACAGCGCCTTGCGTATCGATTCCTCTACATGTACGTCCCTCGCTATCGTACCCATTTCGACAGATGAAATGACTCGTTCTCTATCAGGATGACCACGGCCTTCGTCGACTTCAACGGCGTTGTGCCGGAAAAGGTGCGTTCCCTCGATTTCAGTACCTAGGCAGAGATTCTAATTTCTACTTTCCGCGCAGTTTGACGCTGTCAAGTTGTCCCATCTAGTGGATGCCGAGTACGGGAATCAGGGAATAGACTTTAAGCTGGTCCCTCGTGAGGGCTTCGGGTGGATGAATGGCGAGTAAAACAACTCTTTCATCCTGAACTCGACACGCTAACAGTGTGTATAGCTGCCTACCAAGTCGGCTTGTCCTTCCTCTCGACACACATGCGGCGGGCTGTTGCGGCCTGCACAAGCCCCGAGGTATTCTTCGGCAGAGCCGCAAGTGCCGACGTTGCGGCTATCCAGGCCACCGCTGCTGTCGCTGACCCTCTCGACCTTGCCATGGAGAGTCTCAACCTCGGCGCATAGACTTCGAGTGTGCACTGCTACGTATAGAATGCCTTAATACCTGATTACGATAGTGACAGCACTTGGTAATGTTGGGGTTGGGCTGCTAATCCTGGTCGTACATTTGGATTCGATCTCTTTCCTACATTGCCTTTTGATTTGCATCCGTCTTTATTGTGTACCACATGGCTCCCATTGGTTAATGCACTGGCGGGTTCGATGAGTCAGCTTGAGAGTCCCTTTGCTGCTGATTGGCTCACGCATCGTTGATGTTCCGGACGACGCTGAGGGTGCTCTTCCCTCTTCTCGGTTTCTTCGCCCGACTATACCCACTAGAACGCTCTCCCACCCGCCTGCAATTTGAACTGAGACACCAGCATGCCGTGTCGTCCGACGCTCACATCGTGTTCGCCGACATTCCGCAAGTTCCGAACAGTGCGCTCACAGAAGCGTATACGATAACAACAAAACGACTCTCCTCCTTCCGCCCGCCATCCTTTCGCGCGCACGAGGCCGCCCGTATACGTTCGATCCGACACGCCCAAAGCACCGATCTTGCCTGGTACGAAGACGAGATCGTCGGACCCGACGTCGAGGACCGCGAAACCCTCCTCGGGCTCGCCAAGATGACCAACAATGCCTACGTCACTGCGGACGACGCGGCGTGGTACGAATTGGGGGACGAATGGAGCGACGTGCGTCGTTGAGTGTGTTCGTGGATGGGGACGACTGACTGATGCATGCGTTACGTGCGGTTTACTTAGCGCTATCCGTTTGGTTGGGAACCCGACGCGGACGGGATTCGCGGCTATGTCTTTGCGACGCCGGACAACGGGACCGTCGTACTGTCCATCAAGGGTACTTCGACGGCGTTATTCGGGAGTGGCGGTCCGACGGGAAAAAATGACAAGGTGAACGATAACCTGTTGTTTAGCTGCTGTTGTGCTCGGATCGACTGGACGTGGACGACGGTGTGTGGGTGTCACCGGGGAGGGTGGAAGTGTGACCAGGCTTGCCTGGCGCAGGCGATGACGGACGAGAGTTTGTTTTATCATATCGGCACAGTGAGTGCGTTTCGTTTGGTAGGCCACGTTTGCACGACGATTCAGCTGTGTTTTTGGTTTTTGCATAGAATTTATACAATAATTTAACGTATATGTACCCTACGGCCAACATATGGATCACTGGACATTCGCTAGGTTGGTGTGGTCATCGTGATTGTGCGGATTGCTGACGCGGACGTGTAGGTGGTGCGCTCGCGTCGTTGCTCGGTGTGACGTTTGGAGTCCCGGCGGTGGCGTTCGAGTCGCCTGGGGAGAGGCTCGCAGCTAAGAGGTTACATTTACCCTCGCCTGTAAGGGACCGTTCGTCGATGTGCCACAATCCTAACCAACGTGTCTCGCAGCCATCGACACACCACGTTACACATGTGTACCATACGGCCGATCCCATTGCGATGGGTGTGTGTAACGGCATATTTTCCTCCTGTGCACTTGGGGGATACGCCATGGAGACCAAGTAGGTGTCCTTTCCGTGCATCGCGCGTGTCACACGACCAACCACTTGGTGTGTACGTAGGTGTCATCTTGGCGCGTCGATCGTGTACGACACCGTGTCCAATCTCTCTTGGACGGTCAACATTCGTAAACACGGCATCGTGAACATCATTGACAATATCCTGAACGAACCGTGGCCAGCGAGCATGGAAGTTGGACGAGAGGTGCCGTTGGCGGAGCCGGAAACGGATTGTGTGGTGCGTTTTTCCTCATTCTTACCACTTTTTCGGATGTCGAGTTGTTGAATTTGGTTGTAGGAGTGCTTTAGTTGGGAGTTCGGAGACTTTCCGCCGGATTGATAGAGAGTTAACGTGTGTAGAATAGACGTGTCGTTGCAAATCCTACAACCAATTGCTCTTTTTGAGACATGATCGTGCCCATCGCTGTCACACCACCGCATGCATTTTCCCCGAAGCTTCCCCCGTCCATCGCAAAGCTGGGGCACGACGAGCTCGTTTTGATTGAGTTGCAAGGCACGCTCGACGTTCAGTGTCCCGAATGGACCACCAAGGATGCACAACTGATTGGGACGTTGAACACAGCCGACATGGTCCGTACTCATCGTGCAAGGCGATTTGATGTCACGTCTTCACTTTTTTTTCCAAGAATAAGCCTACGCTCACGATCGGACATCATCTGCTCGAAGGCAAGGTGGTCAATCTCCCGAAGCCTCTTGGGGTGCTGCACAAGCACGTTCGGAACGATGGTTCCGGTACCTCAGGCGTCCACACTGCAGATGACTCGGAAGGCGAAGGCGAGGGGGAGGGGAAGCAGATCCGGTGGGACGTTACGGCCGTGGTGAAGAAAAAGATCGTGTTTTCGAAGCGGCCCATGCCGGTCGCCAAACCAGCTTCTCGTAGGACATGACGCAGTATGTGGTCCAGGTGCAGCGTTGGGAACACGCTGCAGGCTGTGACTCGACCCACCCCTTTACCCAGTGTTTGCCTCCTGTTCTTGGCGTGACTGAGCGAGTGGTGGTCGTATCCGTTCCTCTGCGTCGCAGACATGGGCGGATCCTGGCTTGGACGTCCTGTGGCAAGGGACGCAGGGTACCCTTGGAGATTGGTGACGGTCTCCATGAGTCTACTGTCGTAATTTACATGTCCGCGCGTTGGCAAGTCAAGGGCTGCTCGTGTCAAGCGCAACGTTTTCTCAACGTTGCAATCTGGCGTGATCCTTTTTTTCTCCTTCTTCCGCCATGCCGTAGGGCAGCTGCCACCCACTCGCGTTAAAAGAACTGGCTAAAACCTGATCGAGGCCCCCCCAAGTCCTCCCATCCTTATCATGATGTTCCCAGTCAAAGAGACCAGCGTACCGCGCTATGCAGCCAAGCTGGAACAGTATGGCGACGTCAAGGACATACCCCCAGTAAGCCACGCATCGCCGATCCTCCTCCTCCGTCGACTCATGCGCCCTAGTCATCGATCATCCGCCTTTTGGGCACCAATAGTGCGCCTCCAGACGACCAACGGGAGCACGTGCGTAGTCTGCTCGCCGAGCCCAAGGCCGAGCTAGAGGCGGTAGAGGAGGACATCACCCGCTTACAGGCCCGTCTCGCCGACATCCAGCGTCGCAAGTGCGAGCTGACCTCGTACGTCGAGGACCTCGGTGCGCTCCTTTCCCCGATCAAACGGATGCCCCCAGAGATCATGGCACGCGTGTTTGACTTTTGCGGTGACGTCCACGGTCGCGGACCGCATTGCGAGCCCAGTCGGCGCGCACCGCTCCTCCTCGGAAGCGTGTGTCGCAACTGGCGTACGCTGTCCCTTGCCTTGCCCAGGCTATGGACAGCGATCTACCTCGACCTCCCCACCTCCGGCACGTTCGACAAACAAGAAGAGATCCTCCACGCCTGGATCCACCGCTCACTCCCATTCCCCATCTCGTTGTGGTTATGGAACGACTTTCTGACGGACGATGTCCCTGCCTCATTTCTCCGCCGACTCAGCCGCATCATCGCGGACAATGCAGATCGATGGCGTGCCATCTTTGTCCATTTCCCCTCAGCCCCACGGGACTGGGATCATTTCAACGCCCTCGTGCGCTGTCAGATGCCAGCGCTAGAAGAGCTCGAGATCTCGCCCCAGTGTGCACCCTGGGCTCCGTTCCGGCCCGAGTTTTTGCCCCGTTTGAAAGAGTTGCAGATACCCGCTGGGGCAATGCCGGATAGCCACAGGACGTTGCCGTGGACACAGTTGACGCAGCTGACCCTCCGCGGCGGATATCGACCGGCCGACATCGAGGAACTTCTCGTCATCCTCACCTGCGCCCCGCTCCTCTCCCACCTCCACGTCGAAATCACGCAATACAAGTGTGAGACCAAGTGGGACGGCGCGCGGGAACGCATCTCGATGCCGTGTCTCGCCACCCTCGTCCTCGTCACGATCAGCAATCACGATGACTGCATCACCCATTTTATGGACGCCGTCACGACCCCGGCGCTGCGCGACTTTCAGCTGCTCACGCGCGTCTGGGATACGAGCGGCATGACCACGAGCTGGTGCCACGACAGCTTCCTGGCGCTCCTCGCCCGCTCCAAGTGTTCCCTCAACCACTTTACGCTCACCGCCGTCGACATTTCGAGCGAGGAACTGCGTCAGGTGATGGAGTGCTGTCCGTCGTTGGTCTTGTTGAAGCTCAACGGGATGGACGTGCCTTCCCTGATCGCGCCGCTGCTCCAAGACATGGTCAACGCGTCGGAGCAGGATCGGAATCTACCCCTTGCACCTTGGCTGAAAGCCATTTCCCTCAGCTGCGAGTCGATGGACGCGCTGGATCACCGGATAGATGATACCGGGCTCACGTTCGAGCAGGCGTTTGCGCGGTTCGTGGCGTCTCGGACGACGAAACGGGAACCAAACAGCAAGGTTCTTAAACTGAAATGGATTCACTGGACGATTTGGTGGGATTGGTGTAGATACCAGGCTCCAGTTCAGGCCCATCCCCATCCTGAGCTGGAGAGACGCCTCTCGAGACTGTGCGCGGAAGAAGTCGACGTGGGTGTGTCTTCCGCTACGTACAACAAGTACAAGCGCGTCTCTTAGAGATGTATGGGTTCACTGGCTGGTCCACTGAGCAATCACTGATCTTGACCAAAGATAAATATTTTTGGGAATGTAACGTACGATACATACTCTTACACGTGGGACTAATGCATAGTACATGATAACGTACAGAGTACGAGCACGCATTTCGATCGCGTTGAGAATGAATTACATCTGACACGTGCCAAAACGGAAGCTTGGAAAGGCAATGTGAAACACAAGGCGAACCCGTTGATAAGACAAACGAATAAGTTGCGCACTAGGATATCTCGGCATGGGGGTCAGGATGGGTGTGCCAGGTCATATATGGTTACTCTGCGACATGCAGGTGATATCGACGCCACTGCACGTGTCATCGTGTCGGACGCAGAGCAGGACGAATGATACGACACGGAGAGCGTTCATTGAAGTTCGGAGATGCAAACAATCCAGAACTGTGATATGGGCGCTGCAAAGGGATGAAGCGGAACTGAAACAGGGACGAATGAGATAAGTTAGTTGAACCCGTCAAAGTGGCCCTTGAGAATTCTCTCTCCCATAGGAGAAGGCGCGCGACGACGTGCGTGTTCAGTGACGGTCGCTGAACGTCGGGCTTTGCGGGTGGGTTGCATAGTGTTCGTGATGGGTGGGGCAGAATTGGGAGGGGACTGACGGCCGCTGGGCCGGGGTATATCAGTTCCAGGAGGCTACGGAACATCAGGTGAGTTTGAAGGGGGCAAATACAATGAGTAAACACACCTTGCCCAGACCTCCTAGGGAGAGGCGCCTGAGGACATTGACGCCCCGTTCGTGATGTGGCTCCGGCACTGGGAGTTGGGGATGGAATCGACCGGCGGTGCTGGCACGGCGAGCGTGGTGAGTGGGTGGAGCACATTCTTCAACCGGTTCGTCTGCAAGAGTGTCAAGGAAGTGAAACGATGAGACGACATGCCGCTCCATACCTTCGAGAACGGGAGGAGGGACAAACCCACGGAACGGGAAGGTTGCAGGCGTTTTTGTGGGGGAGGCCTGGGACAAAAAGTGGAAGATGGGGGAGCTGGACGAGGTGGGAATGCGTGTGTTGGGTGGATTGTTTGGGGTGAGGAGGGGAGGAGACGAGGTGGACGAGTTGGACGAGTCGGAAGAGAATGACGTGGAACGATGACGGAGATTGTGCGTAGAGATTGGGATTGGCTTGGAGTGCTGGACGCCGTCGTGGACGGTCTGGGTGGTGGTCGAGTTCTGGTTCATTGCGGGGCGCGTTCAGGAGAGAAAGGAAAGAGATAACGAACTGGTATTTCACATTTGCCTTTATAAACCCCCGACATGGCAATTCCCGGTTTGTCAATGCATAGCACATGTTCTAAATTTCATCACCATCACCCCGCGGCGCCGCTTAAAAACCTGGCACGCGCCATTCCCCGGATTTCCGTTTGTAATGATGTCAGGAACAACACTCAACTTGGTCCGCGCAGAACATTTTCGTCCCATTTGGTTGGAATATTGCAGAAATGCCTCCCGCTGCGGATATCATCTCACGGTCACGGTGCTGCCTCCAGGAAAGACGGGCGTAGAGGCACTGCCTGTAATAGGGTTCCCATCAGATAGTCCGAAAGGCTATCTGAATATTCCCAGATCCGCGATTCCTACCCTATCATCATGCATGTGGAAACCCCGCGATATGTGAAAAAAAAATACGGCACACAACTCATCGGTGGTTTTGCTATATTCTCATGCAGCCACTAGACTGCCATTATCAAGGCCCCCATCAGAATTCCCTGCTTCTGGACTAGTACGTGGTAGGTTTCTAAAGGCCGATCGGTGTGTGGCCTGATATTACACATGTTGTACCGCACCCTGTAATGTTTCACCCTTTATCCACCCGTATCCACTCCTAATGCGTCCGCCATCCCTCCATGCCACACACCAAAAGTGGTGGTGCAAGTTGCATTCCAGACTGTCTTGTGACCCAGTGAGCTGGCGTAGACTGACTACCATATATAAACCTCCGCTCGCAGCCGGATTTGAAAATTCAAATTGTTCAATCGTGATCGTGATCATGATCACGGCATTAGGAGTACAGGACAACACCTTGCTGAGTCACCGCCTCTCAGAGACCCTCAGCTTTCTGTTTATTATACGGGTCTGATAAATTCGCTGACGAGTCGCTATATTTTTGACGGTCAGAAGTGCACGGTCCTCCAAGTCACCTCCGGCTTCACGATACCTTCTTCTGTTTCAGATTATTCAAATGCAAAGCCACTCCAAGGAGCGACTTCACTCAGGCGATCATCATCAACGTCATTCACTGGGGCCATCGAACCGCATCCGAGGATCAAGCTGATCTGAGTTCGACCCGGACAACGACGCTTATGGGAGGGCGAGCCAGAGTCATGGCGGCGGTACTTGAAGGACGGGATAACACGGGTGTTGGCATCACTCCTGGCAGGCTTCTCATTGCTACTTGCATGATCGTCGTCGTCGTCGTCATGTCTTGGATCCTGATGAGTTGTCCCCGTCTGAGCCACTGCCAGTGATCAGCATCAGCGCATGCCAGTGATCATTCATCATCGTGTCAACATGCCTAGATGAACGTTGAACGTTGAATTCCAACCGATCCCAAGCCTTTGTTGCCAACGCTTGCCGCCTTACCTCCGACCTTGTTGCTAGCGGGTGCAATGAGTGCCTATCAGTTCGGTTGAGTGGAGCTACCATCCATCCTTCAGCTTTTGGGACACGTCTGGGCGCAACACGGGTCGTTTCCTCTGTTATGAACTGGATCCGATGTCCGCATGTCACTTGGGTATTTCCAACGCGTTCAAAGAAGAATTGGTCCGTGGGAGCTGTTCCTCTGCTCCACACTGGCAACGTCTCAAACTTTCACTTGGCGAATCCGGTTGAGAGGACACCTTGGCACGAGTTCATGCGTACTACCACCTACGTTTGCAACCGGGTCCGCATAGGTCCGCAATCAGATCTGACCACAAGATGTCCCATGCGGCCTTCCGGGCCCAGCGTTCCTGAAAATCGCACCATCTGATCTGGAAAATAGAAAGCCATACTCTTGTGTCAGTGTATTCTAGGTCACGCATTTCTCTAGGGGACATCCAAGCAGTCTGGTGACCAGATGTCCTAATGTTGCACCACTATGAGAATCCGGTCACCGGACTACGTCCAACCCCAATGGAACGAGATCGACGAGTGCTCACTATATTCAGGTCGATGGCACGTCGAGACGACGAGGAGAGAATTCAGACGTACAATAATGCTTTTCGTCGTTCCGGAAGCATCCGGGTTTCCTGGGTGTACTCTCTGGCAACTAGGAGATAATGCGGGTGTTTCTCCGCCGGGCTGTCGATTGATCGTGTGGGTACCTAACCTGGGTTAGACCACGATGAAGGCAGGGGGCGAGTTCTGAGGGGAAAGGCTGATTAGAGTAGAGTTTTGGAGAAGCACGAACGATGGAGTCGATGGCGAGCGGAAAGTGGGCAGGTAAGGGCTATCGTGTTTAGCTCAAGAGAGCCGGAGATAAGTACGCGACACGAACAAAGGAAACCTGGGACGGTGGAGTGGCGACTGCGTCATATGTGATTTTGTGAAGAATTAACGACAACGGAGCGCTGTTCAGGCAACTCGGCGCGTGCTCACTACGTCATCGCTGGTGCCAGTGACGCGTTCGCCCGGTAGTCGGTGAGTATGAACCAGTCCTCACGATATTAATCGTGCTATCTGGACAAAACAATATCCAATTGTGCTATGCGATTACAGATGAAACATCAAGATGTGCGTTGGTATCCCATGGAAAAGGAACGTACATATGCGCTTGTGCAGTCGGATAAATATGGAAGGACGAAACGAATCCTGGATCGACGGGTTCAGTAGAAGGGGGCTGTCCGACTTACATTTGTACATTTGTGGGTTATCACACGCGACCTAGCTCCATCGATGGATCCAAGCATGTGGGATGTTACGCCCGTCATCCTTGGACATTCATCTCGCCAGACTTGGAGATCCCAGTGAAGCAGTTCGAGAGTCTGGACCCTGCTTCAACCTCTCGACGGCGACGTGTGGGTGCTTATCTGAGTTCATGATCGAAATGGCCCACCTACAGTAGGAATTTAGTACTAGGACGCTTCGAGACGTGACGAGCGAACGAACCACGGGAGCGGCCGGACGGACGTCGTTCCACTCTTGTTTATTCAGACATCCCAGCGCCGACATCCACGTTCCGAGGTCCACGCTTTGCGTTTCTCAGCCTCAAAACGTACTGTACGGTGTGACTCGCAATGAATGTACGTAGAACAGCAAAAGGAATCCGCCCACCTTGATCGTCGTACCCATCGATTCAATCCTGACGGTCGATGGGCGCATCTCACGCTACACAAGTGCAATCGTGTTGCAGCCGAGGCTCTGTAACGTCGATGCATTTCGACGTGTTCCTTGATCCGTACATGGGGAAGGGACTGGCCTCCGTGTGCCCGATTACTCCAAACCCATCTGAAACACCCTCAGTCTTGAACATTTGGTACAATACAACTATCTGACGGATCAACTGGCTCGGTTTGCAAAACGTATCGCGTATACCTAGCCAGAAGGGATGACGGCACGTCTCGCAAGGACGTCGTTTTGCCTGCGCCCTGCCTGACTGAAATCTGCTTCTCCCTTGGCAAGGGCATCGACAGCCTTTTGCCACGCCTCGACGGCGCCCGTATATTCCAGAGAAGCCTGGGATGGCGTGAGCAGAATGTGTCGACGCACGCACCTCGTGAACGAACGCGAGGCAGCCAAGTTCCGTAAAGCTACACGGAGATCGATTGGCGTGCGAAACAGCGTTCTGGCCATCGACCGCCTCTGTGTGCTTTTCGCGGGCGTGCTTTGACGAAGAAAGCGTTGCCATCTTGTTTGAGCTCTACCGCGATCGATGGCGCCGTATCCTTGTTTCTCTGGGAGACTCGTCGATGGGATTACTAGTGCGGAGTGGAAGAAGAATGCGGTTCCCAACCTGGCCAAGTTGCGGCGAACTTGGCTCGCCCCACGGAAAGCCCACTGGCTCGTTGCCATCACCACTCCACGCTCTGGCGCCTTTTGGATCATTTGGCAGCTGCTCACGGGCGCAGCTCCAAAAGTCGAACGAACGAGAGGGCGATCGAACTCCAGTGGAGATAACCCGCTGGTCACTGCGACAACGGCACGAGCATGTTTCAATTCATGATGGTTGTGATGATGGAAGGCGGATATGAATTGCTAGTGCCTGCCTTGCATTAGAGATAAGCCTCGAGATAATATAATAGCGCTAGGAGTACACCACTAAAAGGTGAGCCAGAGAAAAAACGTCTGGCAGGTGGCACTACGGAAATGAATGTATGAATGAGCGTGGGATTAGATGATTCGTGCCTGGGTATTCCGCATCGAAATTTGGAGAATAAAGATATCCGAAGGGAGTAAAAGTGGAGCAGGAGGGAAATGGTGGACATGTACATTGTCGTGCACGTGAGAGAAAAAAAAAAGGGGGGAGGGGAATCGAATAATGAACAAAATAGACTGATGGCCGATCAATCCAAAAAGGCGAGTTCACTCAATCTGCGACTCTCGGCATCCTGAATGTCCCTTGCCTCCCTGATAATGCTTCCTAGACTGTGTATGGTCGGGTCAATCGCCGTCCTCGGTGCCTGAGTAGTTGGCGAAGGGGGGAGATCCTCGGTGGAAAGAGTACTTGAGCTTGGCACCTTGAGGCTTCCCGCTACAGAACGACGGAGATTGGAGAGGGAACGACTCCCCAACCTAGACAATGAGGACCCAACCACCTTGCGTGGTCGACCGCCTGAATCGCTCGTACGACCACGAGAAGCAGGCGAGCGGATGTTTTCTTTTTCGGGCACATGAGAATGGCTTGACTGCGACTGCGACTCTAGTGTTGATCCTGGACATTGTGACGAAAAAGTAAACGAAACAGGACTCTCCACAAATATGGGGGAAGGCGGTGGCTCGAGCGGACTAGATACGATGACTGGAAGCTTGGCTGGCGACAGCAGGGGAGGTGATATGATTGGTCCTTGCTCCAAGGGTTCCTCGTGTAAGACCTCGAGGTACGAAGAGGTTGACAATGGAGGAACTGAGCTACAGAATGAAGGTCTACCCATAGGAGGGAGATCCGTCATCCCCTCGTCCGATCGGCGTAAAACATTGGCATCGGGAGGAGGGATGGAAGATGAAGGTGGCCTCGTTCCCTGCAAGTGCGGGGGAACTAGGGGTGCACACTCCGAATCGCTACTCTCGGAGGTGCGGTTCATAGCCAGCCAACTTGCCTTGAGCTGTTCCGCTTCGGTCGATCCGTTGAAGGTTATGCTAACCGGTGATGGGACGCAGCCGACACGTTCATCTCTCTCCCGTTCCTGTTCGCTTAGATCTTTGCGGGGAGGGCGGAGTCCGCGTTCTCGGAGAGCAGCCTCTCGATGTTCTTTGGAGGTAAAGCTGTTTGGGAGTGTTGGAGAGACTGGGATCGTGGGTCTGGGAGAACGGGGTCCTTGCGTGGGTGGACCCAAGTCACTCGGCAATGTCCGCGTGGATGGCCGAGATCGCAACTGAGTGCTAGATCTCAAGGGAATGGAAATGTGGAGTTTCGACGTTACACGTCGGATCAACGTCGATTTCGCGGAAGGTTGAAGAGCGTCAACGGAATCATTGGGATAGGCGACACTGAATCAATATAAGTAAAGGCATTCGAAACGGTGCATGACGAAATGAACATGGGTAGGAAGGAAACGAGGCAATTATACGCACCTCGCAACGCCGGGCTTTGAAGATTTCCTGGATGGCAGCTCAGGAGGTGCCTCGTCCAAGGTGAAGGCAATATGTGTGCTCTGCGGGGTCTTCTCGGGCGCTCCGCGAGAATTTTTTCCGTTCTCTGGGATGCTGATGAGACGTTCCTCGGACCTGCGCCCATTCTTGTGAGCGGGGACATGGATGATGCGAGGTCGGTCGCGCTCCGGCGACGACTCATCGCTGTCTTGCTGGGTCGGGGCCGGATGAGAACGAAGGCGAAAACGGCGAAAATGATCGAACGAAATGTTGGAAGGCATGGCAGGAAAGTTGAGATGGGGCAGGGAGGAACGAGAGCACGGGGAGGGTGCTAGCCTGGAAAGGAGAATTAGGAAAGGATATAAAAGTGGAGTAGCAGCGGGTGCGACCGGCGTTGGCTACTGTAACCGAGGGGCAACCGAAAATCAATGGCGAAGGTCCGAGGTCGTGAGGGATACGAGTCGCAATAAATCACGGGCGAATCCGAGTCCCATGAGGCTGACCAGAACCAAATGGCCCAAGTTCTTCGTGTTCGCCGCTGGAGCCAGTGCAGACATAGGTCGTCACTGGCAGCTTTGGGGTGCTTCGAGGTGAGGAGATGAAATCTCATTGTATCAAATATCTGCCCAATTCGGACGATTGCCATTCTCATGCGACCGCATCAACCCAGCACGCTACCTGCGCTCGCCCCCTTGGGCATCCACGATCCTCTGAAACACCGCCAGAAACCCGTGGCGCTCTACCAGCCGATCCGTTTCGGAAGTGATTCTACGCCAGCGACGACTTTTCCCGGTGCTTTCATGGAAGAGTCAAAGAAACGCGTGGCTTGACAGGTGCATTGTCACCTGATCCCAATCCCGTACACCATACTTCTCTCTTGCATCAGGGGGTTGCACCCCGTTTGATGGAATCACTCGCTAATCGAGGGGCTGTATCCGTGACAATCGTGTGCCGGATCCACCACACTCCCGCGAGGTAATCGACACTGTTTGGAGTGCACAGATACATCGCGGCGTAGGAGTACAGCTAGTGTAGAAGCAATTGTCTTTTCAAGCGTCGAGCTCCACTCGTGGGAGCCGCTCCCGCACCCCGACTCTGCAGTGCATCTTCATGACAAACATGTCGCTGTTCAAGCCATATACCTCGAGAGCCACTGGACAACCTACAGTCACCGAATTCGACATCCTAAAGTCATCACACAAGTAAAGCTACACACATTTTGGTGTGCACAGACTAAGTCGCCAGCTTCCAGGTTCCTCCGCGACGATGCAGAGGGTAGTACGTCCTGGAACGATCAGCTCGCCAAAAAGTACTACGACAGCCTCTATCGCGAATTCGCGATCTGCGATCTCAAGCATTACAAGTCCGGTAATGTCCGTCGTTTTGCCATCCTCTGAATCATAAAACCGCACTGGCCTTACACACGATACCCCCAGTTTGCTCTTCGCTGGCGCACAGAATCGGAGGTTCTCGGCGGAACGGGAGAAACATCCTGCGCAAATACCCGGTGTGAACATCATCGCCCACCTTCTTCCCCCGATATCTCGACCCTCGAATTGCCTTTTGCTTACGAAGAGCACGGAGAGCAGAAGGAAGCGCTTGTGAAAATTGTGCTATGTCCGAGATGCGTGCGGAAGTTGATGTGGAAACGAAGGCATGACAAGCGTGACGGCAAGGAGAAGGAGAGCGAGCAAGGACAAAGAGTGGCGAGCGACTCTGAGCTCGTAGTGGCTGAACAGTCTGAGAGACGGGGCAGACGTTCTCGATCGCGGTCCCCGCTAAGACGAGCAGTGCCCAGGGTCGCGTAGATATTTGTTAATTTGGCCAGGGTCGATTTATCTTAGCGCTGTGGATTTAAAAGTCCGTTCACCGCTTGACCGTTGTACGCGACGATGGTGAGGTCACCCAAGTCGTGAGGACTCATCGTCCGACATCATAGGATTCCGGGCCGTCAACATGTCCACCCCTGCGCCGACAGCCATGCAACCGGTGGAGCGCCAGGACATTCACAAGTCTTGTCGCACGATCGAGACTCTCCTGACTGTTCTGAACGACTACTGCGAAGTCGCGAGTGCTTTTGCAGCGGTACAGAAAAAGCTGTCCAAAGCCCTCAGAGATGCCGCAGGATTGAAAACAAACGCGCAATTTGCAGGTAAATTCATTCTCAGCCTTGCAGGTGATCTCCAACCCTAAACCGTCGCGTTATCAGCTAATGCTTTCGGCGCGAGTTCCAACATTCTCGAGGTCTTGGCAGACGTCGACAACAAGTTTGCAAAGTTAATTGAGAAGGAATCCCATGGCATCAGCTCAGACGTCAAGAAATGGCTCAAGAAACTGGCGGTCTGTTCTCTTCCGACTATTAATAACTCGACTAAGGTCCATTGCAGAGAGAGGAAAAGGCGCATGACCAGCGCATGAACGAGTCAAATGCTCGTATCAAGCAAGCTGGTAAATCATACCGGTCCCCAATCTGACAGAACCGATGCATTCCTAACTGTTCTGCTTAAAGGGCAAGCCTATGAAAAGAAGTCCAAGAAGGGGGCCAAAGATGCGGGCGAGGAGCATGCTCGTTACATCAATCTGCTCAGCGTCGTCGGTCCTGAGATGTCTCAGGAGAAATAGTGAGTCTTCGCCACATGCTCCGAGATCTCGACGTGAGTGACCACCTCGGTTCATCCAGCAACCACGCTGTACATGTCACTCAACAAAACACCTTGGTGGCGTTCAATGTAGCTGCAAGTCTCTCTCGCATAGCAGATGCCGAATGGACTCGTACTTGCGAGTGCGTGCGCCGCATTTCTCCCACTATCGGATCGCTCGGAGAATGGCGTTCTCTTTGCGAAGGAGCTTGGACCGGACCTCTTCCCGATGGTTTACCGGACGTGTCTTCTGGATTCCCTACCCAGGCCCCTATCACTCCGGCAGTTTCAGAGTGGGGTCAGACTGGTCTTTCCACACCAGTCCGTAGATTGCTTCCCGTCCCCCCTAGCCACAGCCCAGGATCGGTCTCTCCACCCGCGGCAACATCGCTCGATCCACCGCGTTCACCGTTCAGCGCGGCTACTCAGAATCAAGGTTCAATCAATTCGATCACCACGCTCTCTGCGTTCCCTTTCCCGCCTACCCACTTCCCTGTACCTCTGGCCATGAACGAGGCAGAATTACAGCGGCAGCAAATTCAGCTTCAAAGTCTCCAATCTGCACGTTCTCGTGCCGGTAGCCCTAATCCCACTCAGTCAAACGGTGTCCTAGCGCCACCTGCTCCTATCTTGTCTGGCTCCCCCAAACAGATGGCAGCCGTCGACTTGCTGGGATCGCTCGCTCTGGATGCCCCCAGATCTTCACACTCTTCACTGGCGACTCAGTCCCCGTCATCGTCCCATCAGTCCCCCTCAGTCGCGCGTACCCCAGAAGCGCCACCTAGACCTGAACCATTGACCCTCTCGCTCGAGGATAAGGAGGCCATCAAGCTGATAGCGTCAGGAGGGGACTCGAAGAAGCCAAGACGCCCCTCCTTGATCGCTCGGGTGCCCCCGCCCTCAGATAAGCCCCTCAGACCAGTATCACCTTTCAAGAGGGCAGAACATTCTTCAACCGAGAAGGAATTTGGCGCCCATACGGACACTAGCAGAAGTGCATTCAAGAGCCATAGTGTCGATGCTGCGAAGAAGAATCTTGAACGTGCAGAGTCCACTCATAGCACGGGAACCAATGTTGCAGCCCTACGCAATAGATATACCCGGACGGTTGGTTGTTCTCTTCGGTTCTACTCTATCTATTTACATTTTCCTTCAAGGTTGATGCCCCGTCACAGGGACCGAAAGATATCCCTCGGTTACCGCTGAGCGTTTCTGTGATTGCATCTCGATATCAACCAGTCGACGAACCCATGTCTCCACGGCGAACCGCGTCCCCTATCGTGGATCGTTTCCCACCAGATACCCCTACACGCACGTCCCCACGCGATTTGCCTATCGAAGAGAACGAGATACGAA
>JBBPKY010000527.1:0-19174 GCA_038089495.1 Xerocomellus dryophilus
AATTGGAATAGACGTCCGTAAGAGGCAAGAGGAAACGGAATAATGGTAACCATGCACAGCGTGTAAGAAGGAAGCTGCGTTTAGGTGGAAGGCGTTCCACAGGAACGGAGAGAAGGTTCTGGAACGCGCGTGAAAGAACTTCGACGAAAAAGGAAAAAGAAAAAGGAATCGTAACACTCGTGCTAGTTACATCTTCCCGATTATTCATCAGTTCCATAGTGTTCCAGAGGCTTCTTTGCTTACGTGTCACTTCCATCTTGTTCTCTGACATTCTACACTTATGCATCCTCTGGTATAACTACCTTGCTGCCCTGTAGTTAGTACTCATTCTCGATCTATGCAATACAAGCGTACTTGTCTAGAATCCTTAAGCCGTTTGCTTAAGTTCTCGCCCACGAATATCGCTTTGGTCTTGACGATGTTGTGTCTCTCTGTGAGTACCTCTGTCAAGACACTTGTTGGAATGCTCGACCTCCAGTTGGTACGCCTCGCGTAACACCAACAGTATACAAGTGCCAGCAAGTAGCTATAGACACTTTGCTTTCACAAATACACTCTTGGCCCCCACTTTTGGTGGGAGATTCTTGACATTAGTCTTATCAACTTGAAGTACTTGTGGTGGCCACAATGGCACTTCAAAAGACAAGATTTAAGAGGTTGAACTTTCACTTACTGACAAGAACAGTTTTCAACACACATCAAATTGATTTTGTTGTTCAAGATATCATCCATTCTCTGGATTGGGCCACAATGACAGGCTTGATGATGCTGTAGTGGAAGTCAAGCTTGTGTTGAAAGTGGGAGCTGTTCATTGTCTCTTTATTCTGGCAGGAATAATCATTTGGCTGAACTCATTGAACTTTTAGAAACTACCTAGAGTGAAAAGCTAAGGAAATTGAAGAGCAAACTATGTTCTTCCAGGCCCCATGTATATAGTACCTAACTGCATATTCCATAGTTTCCAGAACAAAGATTAACCTTTCGAATCAAGATGATATAGACTACAGTGACCTTTTCAAAAACTATAATATCATTGATACCATCTATGTACATATAAGGCTTGCGGTCATTTCAAACTGGCTAAGAAGATGCCTTATAGCCTCAGCCATTCAATTGTGCAAACATATGCTAGACACACTAATTGGAGTAAATACTATCTGTAACTATATTGGCACTGCCTCCAATGCAAGTCTTAATCTGCATGTCATATGGCACAGAAACCAAGATGTCTTAATTGTGTACTTATTTTGCACCTTTTATCTTTGAGTATGGCTTGAAGGACAATATACTATTTGCAAATCTTATATCACCTCTTTAATATTACCAGCTGAATAAGGATCCAATGTGGGCCACAACTTCAGTCAGTCTTCTTGTCACGTCCACAACTGCTGCAGCCAACATGTCCATTTTTTCGATAATGATTTGATTGGTGTTATTAGTTAGCTTGTCATTTTGGTGCATGACACATGGCATAGAAACTGTTACGATTTTACTCCTATATACACACGTATTTCTCTTCTCTTTTCTTCGTTGTGCCGTCGCCGGCCCAGGTATGTTCTCCTTCCGTTGGACTCATTGTTTACATCTTCTGGATGGGACTAATGTCTCTCTCATCCTTCTGTAAACACCTCACACTGTTCAGTTACATTCCTACTGGGAGAGGTATATCTTTGCTTCCTTCTCTTTGTTCATGGATAGCGTATCTCCTCTAACTAGTTCTCTCACACTAGTTATGTGTTCCTGATTACTCATCTTGTTCCATCATATTCCAGAGAGTTCTCTGATTACGTGTAGCTTCCACCTCCTTCTATCACGTTCTATGCTTACGCATCCTCTGGTATATATATCTAGCTGCCATGTAACATAGTCTCTATTCTCGATCTGTGCAATCTAGGTGTACCATCTTAGAATCCTTAAGCCGTCCGCTTAAGCATTGATCCCACTCCTTGACTTACCTCTTGTGAGATTGTCTTGACGATGTTGCATCTCTCCGTGAGTACCTCCATTGAGACATCTTTATATGCTCGACTCCTAGCTGGTACGTCTTGCATAACAAAAGATTGAGAATTCTCCCTCCATCCCTCCTATTAAGGAGAAGGACCAACCACCCCGCGAGCCATAGCATCCCACTGAGCACTAAGAAGAGCCTATGGGCTCCCCCCACCCTCTGACGACGAAGAAGAACATCCTTCGCCCCCTCGCACCCCAGAACCTCACAGACAAAGAAACCCCCATGTTCCCCCAGTACCCCCGCATCCCACACCCAGTGCCACCCCTACCCCACAGAACCCAGTCCCAGTCCACCCAGTCCACCCAACACCGTCGACCCCCATGTCTACCCAGTCCTCCGAACTCAAGGCAGCCCTCCCCGTTGACTTTTCTGGAGAACCCAAAGATGCCATGCGCTGGATCAAAGCCATGAGAGCCTATTTCAAGATTAACTCCACGTTATACAGCACTGATGAACGCCAAGTCACTGTCACCTTGAATAAGATGAGTAAAGGACAAGGTGTTGAGTTCTCCGAGAATTGGCTCGACATCCTCAACAACCCCTCTATTGATGCCAAAGAGAAAACGTTCGACAAGTTTGTCGAAAACTTCACTTCCACCTTCTGCCCCTTTGATCTTAAAGCGACCTCACGACACGAACTCTCCAACCTAGTACAGAAAACCGTCAAACATTCTGATGGAATCCCAGACGACGGCTTCCAGCACTATATCACAGAATTTCAGAACTTTGCTGCCAAAGCTGGAATCACTGACGACGATATCCTCATCAACTAGTTTTCGCTGGAACTAGACCAACAACTCACCATCATGATCTTATCCATGTTCTCCATTCCCATGACCATCGCCGAATGGATCAAACAAGCAAAGACCTTCCATGTCCAGAAAATGAGGATCTTGGCTTTCAGAAATGGAAGATCCCCCACCGCCTTCCGAAACCCTCGCCCCGCCCGAGACCCCTATGCCATGGATGTTGACACCGTAACTCTGGCTAAGCTTACCCCCACTGAACGCGCCAAATGCATCAAAGAAGGACGATGCTTCTGATGCCGCAAGATTGGACACAACACTACTCAGTGCAACTCTCCTCGAAACCCTCCTCAGAAGTTCTCTCCCCGTCCCTAGAATGTCCGATCTGCCGTAACTTAGAACCCTGCGTCAACCTCTAACACCAGCGCTACAGCTCCCTCTCCCTCCGCTATTGACACCTTCGTCAATACCCTGAAGACTCAGGGTAAGAACGAAGGGGAAATCCTCCAAGTCCTTCAGATGTGCTTCAAAGAACCTAAGGAGGAAATCTCTTTTGTTTCCACTTAGGATTTTTGAAACGAGAAGCCACCTCGACATCGCCTTCTTGTATCCTCCCTCATGTACTAGTAGCTCCTACCAATCAAAGAACCCTATGTTTCCCTGTCAAGCTACTTGTTGGAGGACAACCCGTCGAAACCACCGCTCTTATAGATTCCGGTGCAACCAGAAACTTTATCGACATTGGTCTACTATCCCTCGCTAATTTCCCCCTGAAAGGACTTGCTGAACCAATCAAGGCATTCAATGTTGATGGAACCACTAATCAACGTGGAACCATTATGTGGAAGGTCCAAACCCGACTCGCCCTTCTCCAAGCATCCAACACTCTGGAACTCATGATCCTAGGTCTTGGATGCAGACAGATTATCCTCAAAATGCCGTGGCTGTGGTCCAAAAACCCTTGCATCGACTAGAAAAGAAACACTCTAACCTTCACCGGTCCTACCCCCTCAGACAACGACAAGCTCTCCTCCCAAAGGTATCTACTTCGCTGGTTGGGAACAGACATTGATATGGAACTGGGACGACTCCACTCCCAGAGATATTCACCGGAGGACGCTGAGTCTCTTAGTGAGTACCTCCCCCGGTGGAACCATACTGCGAACACCTCAACAAAATCACCATCGCTACCCAACTGGCACAAGAGACCAAGGCCTCGGAAGTTCTTCTTCCCGAATGGTGTAAAGACTTCAAAGATGTATTCTCTGAACAAACCCACGACCTCCTTCCTCCTCATCACCCATATGACCACACCATCGAACTCAAGGAGTCCTTCACCCCAAAAGTCGCTAAAGTTTACCCCCTCAATCCTAAGGAACAGGAAACTTGTAAGGCATTCATTGAAGAACACCTTAAGACAGGACGAATCGTTCCCTCCAAATCCCCCCAAGCAGCCCCATTCTTCTTCATGCCAAAGAAAGATGGCTCCCTACGTCCTTGCCAAGACTATCAACACTTGAACTCCCACACCGTCCGCAATGCTTACCCTCTTCCTCTTATTCCTGAACTTATCGATGACATGAAAGATTCCATCCTATTCACCAAGTTCGACATCCGATGGGGATACAACAACATTCGCATCCACAAGGAAGACCAATGGAAAGCGGCTTTCATCACCCCTTTTGGACTCTTTGAACCCACAGTCATGTTTTTTGGCTTTTGCAACGCACTGTCCACATTCCAGTTCTTCATGAACCATATCTTTGCCGACATGGTCGCAGAACGCTGGCTCAAAATCTACATGGATGACCTAGGAATACACACCCAAAACGACCTCACCCTCCATCACGAACGAACTCTTCATGTCCTACGTCGCCTACGTGAACATGGACTGTCACTCAAATTATCCAAGTGTACCTTTGATGCACCAAGGATGGAGTACCTGGGCATGATTATCGGCCAGGGAAAGGTTGAGATGGATCCCTCTAAACTCTCGGCTATCCATGAGTGGAGACCCCCAACCTCAGTAAAAGGAATTCGCTCATTCCTAGGGTTTGCAAACTTCTACCGCAAATTCATTCCCAGTTTCTTCCATGTTGTTGCCCCCCTCAACCTCTTGACCAAGAAAAATCAGCCTTGGTTATGGACTAATCTCCAACAATGCGCCTTCAAGACCCTCAAAAAGGCCTTTGCATCTGGACCAGTACTCTCCATCCCTGACGTATCCCGTCCCTTCTCCATTATGACCGATGCCTCCCTCCTCGCCACAGGTGCCATTCTCCTACAATCTGATACTAATGGTGACCTCCATCCCTGTGCCTATTGTTCCCGAACCTTCGCACCAGCTGAACGAAACTATGACATCTATGATAGAGAACTCCTAGCTGTTATCCTCGCCCTTATTGAATGGCATCAATACGTCCAAGGGACTTCCCACCCCATCACTATCATTACCGACCATAAAAACCTCTCCTATATCAAAGACCCTCAGAAACTATCTCGACGCCAAGCTCGTTGGTCTTTGTTCCTCCAAGACTTCGATATTGTTTTGAAGGTACTGCCCGGCACTAAATTAGCCCCCGCCGACGCCCTATCTCGCCGGGATAATGTGGACACCCCCTCTGATAATATCAACACGACCATCGTTCCCGAACCCGCCATTATCAACGCCCTCGACATTTCCCTTGCTCGACACATTAGAAATTCCTCCTCCTCAGACCCCCTTGTCCTTCGTGCCCTCCAGGCTCTCAACAAAGGCTCCCCACTTTTCCCCCGCTCGTCTCTCGCGGATTGGTCTTTTGACAATGGATATTTATTCCATAAAGGTCGTCTCTATGTTTCTCCTCCCGCACGAACCACTCTACTCCAGTTTATCCACTCCTCCCCAACTACCGGCCATCTGGGTCGGTTCCACACCAAAGCCGTTCTTGAATGCGACTTCTGGTGGCCTGGCCTAGCCACCTTCGTCAACAGCTTTATTTCTGGCTGTGCTACCTGTCAACAGAACAAAGTTATCATCCACCCCACTTCCCCTCCTTTGTCCCCGATATGCTCCACCTCTACTCTCCCATTCAAACAACTCTCCGTGGACCTTGTCTCCAATCTACCCCTTTCCGCAGGCTTTGACTCTTTAATGGTCATGGTTGACCATGGCCTTACGAAGGGGGTAATTCTATGCCCTTGCACAAAAACCATCGATGCCAAGGGAGTTGCCCAACTCTTTTTCGATCATGTATTCAAACGCTTTGGCCTCCATGATACCCTCATCTCCAACCGTGGTCCTCAATTCGCTTCCGCCTTCGTGAAAGAGCTTGCTTGCATCCTCCAGTATGATATCCGCTTGTCCACTGCTTATCATCCTCAGTCGGATGGACAAACTGAACGAGCCAATCAAGAAATAGAAACCTACCTTCACATCTTCTGTGCCAACAATCCCCACAAATGGTCCCAACACTTGACTGCTGCCGAATTTCAACACAACTCTGTTCCCCATAGCTTCACCAAAGTCTCCCCGTTCTCCCTCCTCCTGGGATATGAACCACACACATACCCCTCACTAGGCAAGACATTTATTCCTGCTTTGGAAAGTCGCTTATCTTCCCTTGACCTCATGAGAAAGGAAGCCCTAGCTGCACATGAAACTGCCTGTCGGATCATGACGGAACGTTTCTCTAAGCAATTTTCTCCCTGGAAAGTCGGAGATAAGGTCTGGCTTGAAGCAACCAATCTCTGCATCCCTTATCCGTCCAGGAAATTAGCCCCCAAATGCCATGGTCCCTTTGAAATTAGCCAGGTACTATCCCCCCTCACCTACTGACTCCGTCTCCCTCCCACATGGAAAATCCATGATGTGTTCCACACCTCCCTCTTATCTCCTTATCGCCAAACTGACGCACATGGCCCCTCCTTCTCCCATCCTCGCCCTGAGGTCATCGAAGCTGAAGAAGAGTACGAAGTCGACCACATCATCTCCCATAAGGGTCCTCTGGGACGCTGCCGGTACCTGACCGCATGGAAGGGCTATCCCTTTTCGGAAAACACTTGGGAACCCAAAGGCAATCTCCACCATGCCCCTTCAATTCTCTCAGACTATAAGAAAAGTCGAGGCATTCCCTGACCCGCCCTCATTCTCTCCCTCCTTTCCCCATCCTAGGACATGGTGTCTCTATGTGAAGTCCCCCCCTAGTGAATGTCCCTCAGTGTAATCTTTGACAATGATGTCGTTTTTGTCTTCTTCCATCTCTTTTCCGTCTCTTTCTTCCTCGCCTTCGTCTTTTCCCTTATGTTTGCGACGGGTGTCACCTACCTTGCTACCTATCTCCGCCGCCCATACACTCTACACCGCCATCATCGCAAACCTGGTCCTCCTTCGCGCCATCGAAGACCTCCCTCTTTATGATGAAGACCTAATCTCCCAAGAACTCGTCCGCCTCTTCCATGATTCGACCTCCATCCAACGGTACTTGACATTGTCCACCTCTCGCGATCTCAAAGATGATTTTGGAGTCCCTTTCCACCTTCACCTTTCCGGACTTTCCACCCACATTCTTGTTGCTCTTCACCTTCATGGATTTCATTCGTTCGTAGAACAGTTGCCCGCTCCCCTTTTGTATCCAACCTTCTGACACATCTTTCTCTCCATGACTATGGAACAACATGACCGCTACCTTTCTCAGTCTGAACTCCTCCCCAGAAACTCCTATCCTCCCTTGCCGGTTTCTGCTCCCCAGTCGCCCCCCACCACTTTGCTCACCAGAATCTCCTTCCCAGCATCCTCTGACCTTTCCTCAACCCTCACCGCCGTAAACCCTGAACCCGGACTGGACGAAGATGCCATCAATCATAACCGTTCCATTGTCGTTCGTATCGGTGACAATTGACCCATCCTCTCCACTTCCAAGCGAGTCTTGTCCGTCCCCATTATCCGTCCTCCCACTTCAGCCCTCACTGAATGCTTTCGGTGCCACGGTTATGGTCACTACCGAGAGAATTGTCCCCACTACGTCTGCCCTCACTGTCACGTCTCCGCCCCTGGACACCCCCAATCAGCTTGTCTTACTGTCCAATGCAACACTTGTAGCAGATGGGGTCATTCCGCCCGCTTCTGTCCTACCCGAATCTGTTCTCGTTGTGATACAGAAGGTCACGTTGCTGACAATTGCCCACTGGAGATTCTTTCCCCTGAGCAGGCCACCCATATCTTTGGTGTCCCCTCCAACTCTGGAATGGAGCGCCCCTAGGGGAATTTTAGTCAAACCAGGAGTTTGACTGTACGAAGGGGGTAATGTTATGATTTTACTCCTATATACACGCATATTTCTCTTCTCTTGTCTTCGTCGTGCCATCGCCAGCCCAGGTATGTTCTCCTTCCGTTGGACTCATTGTTTACATCTTCTGGATGGGACTAATGTCTCTCTCATCCTTCTGTAAACACCTCACACCATTCAGTTACATTCCTACTGGGAGAGGTATATCTTTGCTTCCTTTTCTTTGTTCATGGACAGTGTATCTCCTCTAACTAGTTCTCTTACACTAGTTATGTGTTCCTGATTACTCATCTTGTTCCATCACATTCCAGAGAGTTCTCTGATTATGTGTAGCTTCCACCTCCTTCTATCACGTTCTATGCTTACGCATCCTCTGGTATATATACCTAGCTGCCATGTAACATAGTCTCTATTCTCGATCTGCGCAATCTAGGCATACCATCTTAGAATCCTTAAGCCGTCCGCTTAAGCATTGATCCCACTCCTTGACTTACCTCTTGTGAGATTGTCTTGACGACGTTGTGTCTCTCCGTGAGTACCTCCGTCGAGACATCTTTATACGCTCGACTCCTAGCTGGTATGTCTCGCGTAACAATAATCAGAATAAGTGTATAGTTCTCTCGGATGTAGTCGTACAGGTCCATGAGGATGCGATCATCGCGATAGGTGATGAGTATTTCTTTGTCCCTGATGTCTCTGCCTTGTTCTTCAGTTGCAGTTCCGGTCACAACATCGTATCTCACGCCCATTGCTTACAACGATGGGGCAAGAGAGGATGACTGGTCACTAGCACCTGGCTGCAACTTCACAGCCATCTGAAGCTCTGCTAACTTTACCTTCAACAGCAGTTGTTGAGTTTCTTGCTCAGCGAGCTGAACCCTCATCCTTTCAAGTTCCAGTTCAGAATGTCTGAACTCCTGTTGACAATGGTGAGTCATCTTGGCATCTTGTCGCTCACGTTCACATTCAGCCTTAAGAAAGTCCAGCTCCCATTCACGCAAAAAGTAATTCAACTTCATATTGTAGTGCTTGGTCTTGAACACCAATGATGTCAGTTTTTGCTCCTTTACTCCTTCATTGAGCTTGTTGAACTTGCTGGCAAGGTTGGATTTGACATGTGCAAGTACATCACGGCTCTTTCCCTTGGACAAAATATGAGAAGATTGGGAAGGTGGCCTGGGACGACTGTGGGATGTACCCACAATACTGGAGAGGGATGGGGAATCAGATGAAGTAGAGGCAGTTGGTGCATGTGGATAGTAAGGATGTGCAGCAGTTCAGAAAGCAGCGCGACCATCCCAAAATGGCATTCGAGGCTTAGTAGAGTGGGCACAAGGCAATTGACTTGCAAGTGGGATGAATGGAGGAGATGGCTGGTGTTCCTGCATTTCTTCGTCGTCATCCCCTCCAACTCCTTATTGACATCTCTGCATTCATCAGCAGATCCGTCAGGTTCATCCCCCATATCCAAATCATCCACGTGTTGATCTCCTGGGTTCATCATGGGACTCGGAGGACATGCATTGGTGGGGGTCAAGATGTTAACACTACTTGTCTTTGGAAGGAGGCTGAGAAAGTTGGCCGAGCACTCATCAGAACCACTGGTTGCAGCAGAATTGAATTGTCTCACATCATATGAAGGGTTACCAGCCCATAATAAATTGCATTCTTCGAACCATAGGAAATCAGCCTTTAATTTTTCTAGAAAAGGGTGAGTGTGAGTAGCAGGTGTACAAAAGGACTGCCAGGTCTTACCTGTTAAATTCAAATGGCCATCACCCAGGTTGATACTGGCCCCAGTGGACTTCAGGGTATTGGTACATGCACAGTACTTCAACTTCAAACTATGCTAGTTAGTATGAAAAAGAATTAAAGTAGATTACCAATGTACTTATGTACGTCGTCAATCAGTTTAAAACTGAGCTGGCAAATCACTCAGGATGTGATACATATGCAGATGAGTAGACAGTACAAGCAGAAAATAAGTGTCTTGCGATCACAGCATGAACATCCTTATTGAGGCAACCAGAGGATCATTCATCAGTGGGCTTTTTCTTGTGAAAGAGGACCACCCAATCTGCAGGATGTGACTGCAGCTAGGATAGAAGCATCTTGGTGTGTGGTGCCAACCCCTTATCCCATATGATCAACGGCATAGAATCTTCTCCATGGCTGGTACTGGTGGAGGGGTGCTGGGTTGTTTGATGACCTTCATTCGCTGGAGTGGCAGCGGTACAAGGGGGACATGGTTTAGGGAGAGGAATGACAGCTTGTGTGTTTCCTGGTTGGGTAACTGCAGGGACCTTTCCTTTCCATTTGCTAGTGGTTGGATGTGGAGGAGGGTTAGCAGACATCCTTGCTCATAGATGAGCAGAGTGACATGCAGTGGGGTGAAAGGGAGGCATCATTAAAGCTTCACTTTAATCATGCTGAAGTCCCAGCAGCTTGGACAATCATGTGTGAATTCAACATCCTGTCAGGATGCTGGCAAGCTAGTGTGAGCACCACTACTGATAACAATCAGGTTGCATTATTCGGTCTCAGCCGAGTCAAGCCGGTCTCAGTGCCACACAACAAACTGGAACAAACCTGGCTACTTTTTGGACTTCGCAATCCTTTCTGGCCCTAAGCTATTGTTTTGAATAAATTTGGCTATGATATTCTTCCTCAAATTTGAATTTGTATCAACTAGTTCTAAGGACATATCCAATCTTGTCCCTGGCAGGTGTAACACACCAGGGATATTGACCTTTTATGGTCATTCACAAGTAATTTAAAAAGTACAATAAAATTTTCAAATTTAGTTTTTCTATTTTCATGAGCATAAAATGTCAAAGATGGCTAAGAAAATTTAACATTTCACCAGAAACTAGTGAAAATTTGAAGTTTTTGTGACATGAAAATGGGAATCAATGAAATTTGAAAATTTCAAGGTTCTTTAAATGTCAAACTCCCTGATGTGTAAGTAACTATCCCTCTACATCCTCTCCAAAGGCCGTATACTCAACAGCCGCATTGCAGCCCCTAACACATCTCGTGCACAAACATACAACCAGAGCCTTGCCCTCGCCTTCTCTAGGTCGGGTTCACCTTTCACTACGAGGGTTTCCCAGGCACTCGAGATCGCGTGGGCGAGACGAAACGCGAACGTGACGACGCCGCTTGGTTCGTGTGTCTTGAGCGCAGTTTTAACGACATCCGGATACGATCCGAGCAAGATCGCAATGTCGCGGGCATGTCCGGACTCGGCAAGCGATGAGGTGTCGATTTGGAAAGGCGGGGGAAGGGGAAGGAGTTCTGGGTTTTTGCGTTCCATAGATGTCAGTCGGACGTGGGCATATTGTAGGTAGGGTCCGGTATCACCCTCGAAGGACAGCATGCGATCCCAATTAAAGGTATAGTTGTTGATCCTACCAAGGGAATGTCAGCTAGTCAATACCTTTGGTTGTTCGAAGGCGTACCGTTTGGCAGCCATATCTTGAATTTTGATGCCGGTAATGCCGACTTCTTGACTGACGTGCTCTGGATCCTGGATGGAATTATACTTTTCTTCATTCCGTTTCATCTGCTCGTGCATCACGGACGCCGCTTCCTTGATTATCTGGTCTAAGAAGACCGCGGTGCCTTTCCGAGTGCTCATGCCAAGCACCATACCATAGTTGACATGTTCGAGACGATCAGCCCACGGGAAATTCATCAGCTTCAGTATCTGGAAAAATTGCGCTAGGTGTAGGTCTTGCTGAGACGCTACGACGTAGATCATCTTGTCAAATTGGTACTTTTCCCATCGTTCGATTGCGCCGGCGATGTCTCGAGTGAGATAGATTGAGGTTCCATCTAAGAATCCGGGCGTCAAGTAGTCTCGCCAATATCTGAATACGATACGTACCCGCTTTTCGGAGGACGGCCTTGCCCAGCTTCCACTTCTCAAGATCGACGAGTTTGGCTCCGTTTGCGTCGCTTATCAGTCCAAGTTCATCGAGACGCTCGACTGCAGCATCCATCCACCGCTTTCCGACTTCGCTTTCTCCGGTGTATCGATCAAAGCAGACGTTCAACCTCTCATATTCTTCGATGTACTTTGAAATACTCAATTCTCGCCATTCTCGCCAGTTGGCAAGAACGCTTTCATCGCCGTCTTCCATCCGCTTGAACATTCGCGCGGCCTCGACTTTAACGTTGGGGTCTGTGTCGGCGTCCTTGCTGACTTTGACGTACACGTCGTATAGATGTTTGATGGCGTCTTTGGATAGCTCCTCTTTGGAGCCATATTTCTCAAATCCGGAGGCAATCATGCCGAACTAAGCGAATGCTGTATGTTAGGACGAAAGTCGTTGAGAGGGTGGAAGTCGTCACCTGTGTACCCCAATCTCCGAGATAGTTTATTGATACAACTTCCCATCCGCAGGCCTTGTACAAGTTTGCCAGGAATGCACCGATGATGGTACTCCGTAGGTGGCCCACGTGGAAGGACTTTGCGATATTTGGGGACGAGTACTCGATGATGAGTTTCTTCCCAACGCCGATGGTGTTCGTTCCATACGAGGGTTTGGGGCTGTCGTACGTGAGGGTATGGATTTGACTGAGGACTTCTCGGATGAGCGTCGCGTTGTTCAGCTGGAAGTGTAAAAACTGCTTGTCGTGTGTTATGGATGCAATGAAATGATCAGGCTGGAACTACGAGAAGTACCCTATCAGCACGCTGGGCTCAGAGAAAAAAGTAAGCACGCGCACATCTTCCAAAACCGACTTTGCAAGCTCATCGGGTTTTCCAGGGAGCCGGAATCGGGGAAGGGCCACTGTGAAGTCGACGCCTTTTTTTCCGTAGTCGACGCCCGAGTAAGCTTGTTCTATCGTGAGTTGGGGCAATCGATCGGATATGCGTTTTGCGATGGCGGTCCGGAAGGCATCTAATATGGAAGAGGAGGGGTCCGTTCCGGGGACGTGCGGCAGAGAAGGGAGGGACGAAACCATGCTCCCAAGACGTCGGACGCGGCCAGTGCTTATGGGTGAGCGGAGGAATCTGATTAGACACGCCAGGTTTAAGGATCGATCAGACCGTGACTCGGTAAATAAATAATCACAGCTGCATTCGGATGGCACCATGTCCCGCTCATCCGACATAATCCCCTCCAGCCTCAGTCTACTTTCCGCTCGCAGACCCTCGTGGGCCCCGCCACTTTATGATCTTCCCCAAGACAGTATCGTTGCATCATATCGTGATGTCCCAACCTTCAATTTCACCACCTCAACAAGCCAACGGTCTCAACCTTCCACGTCCCCGGATGACGGAGGTAACTTCAGAAGGAGTTTACAGATCGACATGAAAGACCTTGTCGGAGATGCTGTTGGCAACGTTAGTCGCCTGCAACGCCGATGTTGTGGTTAAATTATCTCTAACCTAGAGACATAGATGAGTATTAGCCCAACGAGTCGTGATATCGTCCTTGCAACGTAAGTAAAGTAGACGGGCTTCGTTCAAGCCGTCCCCCTTCCTGACTGCAAACCATCAGCCGGCGTGGGCTATTTATCATCGACCTCGAAGCACCTCTCGAAATCCCGAGGTTCCTGCCCCAAGGTGGTACCTGGGATGTAGCGGACGTTCAATGGAATCCTCACCGAGCTCGGGCAGAGTACATTGTCTCTACCTCCTCAGAAAAGCTGTATGTTTCAGTTGTCCACGTTACTTATTGCTTACCCCTGTCCTAGTCTCATATGGAACCTAATGATGGTAGGGAAAAGTTCCATTGAACATATCCTGCATTCCCATTACCGTGCAATAACGGACATCAACTGGCATACATCTGAGCCACACACAGTATCTAGTGTTGGGATTGACTCATGGTTGTGGTCTTGGGACCTCCGTGAACCCCGCAGGCCAGTGATGGGTAAGTAACAGTTACTGTTTGCTAGTCGTTCGCTAACATCACCCAGGTCTTTGTGCATTCAATTGTAAGGATTTCGATGCCAAAGTCTGCCCTTCTTAACCCTGTTTCAGCCGGAGGGACTCAAGTCAAGTGGAATCGACAGGACCCGAATGTACTTGCCTCTTCGCATATGGACGAGGTCCTTATTTGGGACCGTCGAGTCAGTCTACCCTAACTGCATCCTTGCAATCCCTAACGTTGGATGTACAGAAAGGATCCCTCCCTACCGCTCGCATCCGTGCTCATAGTGCCAAGATATACGGTATTGACTGGGCACACACTCGAGTACATGATATTGTCACGTGCTCTCTTGACAAGACGATCAAGGTGTGGAACGTACAGGACACATCGGCCCCTGACTTTCCTCAGACCGAGTCTCTCTTTCAAAGGGGCTCAAAACAATTACCCGAGCCTCTGACGATGATTACAACACGTTATCCCGTATGGAGAGCACGCGATTTACCATTTGGAAGAGGTATATTGAGTCTACCTCAAAGAAGCGAAACGGCTCTTGAAATGTGGGCGACCGGCAACGACACGGTACCGGTAGAGATTTTTGAGGGACATACAGACGTAGTCAAGGAATTTGTCTGGAGAAAGGGAGGCTTGGGTGCGTATGCTCACCCTCTGGTAGTTTACGATAGCTTGCGATGATTGCTCATGTTTCTTGCAGAAGGAGCGGAGCACCAGTTGATCACATGGTCCAAGGATCGGACTTTGAGGTTTTGGCCCATGGATTCGGAGACTATGGAGGCAAGTATACCAATATCTTGTAAGTGACGGTGCTTACCAGCCAGTCTCTGAGCCAGAAAACGGGATACATTCTCGGATCTTCCAAAGTGCCTACTCAATCACACTTCTTTACCGATTTTGGAAGATTACACCAGTCTTTCCGACATGTCCCGGAAGGATCAGGCTCGGTTCCAGCTCTATCTGCCCCGATCGGTTCGCGAAGCATATTAGCAGAAGTGCGTGCAGGTCCGGCGCCCACACCTACGATCAAGAAATCCGCGGACCCCGTGCTACAACCTCATCATGGGAGTGCTGCAAGAGGCAAGGGAATGTTGCTATTTGACACAGGGCCGTCCGCACCCCAGCACCAAACACACCTTCATTACCCGCAAGTAATCAACGAGAACTTTCAAGCTCGCATGCGAGATGACCAAGGCGAGAATCAAAGCCGAACTCCAAGCCAACTACAGCCGGACAAACGAGCCATCCCGATCCCCAGTACAACAATGTCACGGGGTCATGCAGGCGGGGGGAAGGGTACTCGGGCGGGTATGGATGCCTTCACGTGGTTGGCGAGTGTTCGGGTTGGGGGAAGGAGAGATGAGAGTTCCGGCAGAGATAGCGGGGTGAGTAGTGGATCAAGATCGAGAGCTTCCCTGGGGAAGGATGGCGAGACTACGACGGGGCACAAGAGGAAGAGAAGTGAAAGTCGGCTCAGGGAAGGAAAAGAGGTTGAGGGAGCTCAGAGTTTGCCTGACGAGTAAGAACTGTTTCCCTGGTTGCGACGCCCAAATGAGTGCTGATAACGATTGCTAGAATCACATCGGTGCTCACGAAGCTTTCTACCTGCAAGATCCGGCTTGAGAAAGTGAGTTTCTCGATCCCTTGTGCCACCTTGCTCATTCTTGTTAGCACGATCTCACTAAAAAGCGTACTTGTACATTGGGTCTGCACGGTCCCTGGGGAGAGTCTTCGTCTGTCTTCATCCGTATTTCCTTCCGATTTCCCAAAGGTTACCCTCACGTTCCCCATCCTGAAGGCACACCTGAAATCGATCTCGAACGCAGCCCGTTAATATCGATGCAAAACCGAGCATTCATGCTTCGGCGCCTCAAAACCATCAGGGAGCGTCGGCGACCGTGTCTTGAAGCATGCCTCAGATTTTTGTCATTTGGGGATGAAAACGAACAGATGGGCTTTCCGGTGGACATGAGGTCGGAGTCATCCTCGGAAGAAGACGAGGAGCCAGCTACGAGAAAATCTAGGGATTTCACAGTCTCACTATTGAGAAACAATAAGAATCTGGCGGAGCCGAGAACCTCACAAGGTGTTTTTGGTCCGAATGGTATGGCCGTCATTTTTACCCCGTATATTGCGTATTCACGGAACGCCTCTCGGACAGGGGAACTGGTTTGTTTCTTCAGAGCACCACCTCGAATAGTTCGTCCCCATCAAATCAACGGCGGGAGTGAACTTTCGAGCTCCCCGGCTAATGCTTCACGTTCACCACGCTCCTCGCGATTATTCCAATCCCCTGCACTGCTATCTGATGCCGTCCGCCGTCTTGGACTCGCCGCTAAGGACCAACGTCCAGAAGCGGACTCTCGACGACCTGGAGACAGCGAACAAACACTGCGCATCATGACCAACCTTCTCACCTTCCCCCAGCAACGAGTACATCGGGATCTCGCCCTCGAGACGATGGATAGCTCTGTCACGAACGATCAGGGCAGCAACGTTTCCATGATTCCTACGCGACGAAGTACTGTGTTCATCAAGGTGGCTACCGATATTTCGCTTGCGCGGCGAAAGGTTGCCGCAGCGTATATCTTTCAAGCAGGTACGCTGGAGGATTTGTGTCTGTTCAACGCAAATGTTGCCAGGGAACACGGTCAATTTGCGCATGAGAGAATGTTTAGGACACTCCAGAGCCTCTTCCCTGCTCACGCGGCAACACAGAATATCTTTGGAGTGGTTGCTCGCCGAATTATTAATCAACTGTTGGTACGTTTTCAATCCCTAGAAGGACGTGGTTCATTAGTTTGCATAGCCACGGAGAATTTTGCGCGACTCACGATGTACAACTACTTGCCATGTTAGCTGTGGTTCTTCTCAGAGCCTACACCTCATCGGTAGAACGTGAGCACGGTTTCTCAGCTGTGATCTGGTGTTCATCCCTCGAGTTGCAGTTGCTACCCACACGCCATCCACTAAAGAAGCATCTCCGATTGTCTCGAAGAATGAATTCGACTACTTTAGCCTATCGAGATCCAAAGATCCCCGAGCGGCCATACTGTCCCCTGCGTGGCCACGACTTCCCTCTACATCCCCAACCACCACCAACTATGTTGTCGGATCTTCGCTCTCCGCTTCTATTTCCTCCAGAGGGTCGTGGTCAAGTCTGTTCAATACGGGAAGTGTCCGTCAATTCATGTCAGGTGTCCACGACTCAATCTCAACACCACTTGACACACTGCCTGGTAAAATTACAGTTTCCATTCCTCAGCCTGATGCTGTTCTTCGTCTACCTAACCTTGATTCGCCGCGGCACTTGCGCAGAAGAGACCAGGCATCAACTGTATCGCCCGTATCCAGGTCTTGGTCCGAAACGCAGATGGTTTCGCCACTAAGTCGGCAGTCTCCTTTCTCGTCGGGAAGTTATGGGAGACGCCCAGAACGTTCACAGCAAGCTATACAGGAAAAGAAGTTGATCGTCCTCGAGGAGGAACCCCAGCAGCACGCCCAAGGGTATGGCTCCATTCTTCGTAACGTTTTTTCAGGTTCACTGAATGTAAGCTAGAACGAGGCTAGACCCTGAATTACTCTCACAGCTGGCGTGCCATATACTGGCGTACGCAGACATGCTGTTCAGCTGGCAATTGTTGAACAAACGACTCGAACTATTAGGCGCAGTCAAGACCTCGTCCTTCATCAGGGCTCCGTCTCAGAGTCTGGATATGAAATTTGGTGCTCGTCGTTCTTGCGAACTCTTGGGCAACGCTAACACCCACGCAGACATTCAACCAGCATGTGGACAGTGTGGTCATGGCCGACTGTCTGATGACGACGCTTGTTCCATGTGTGGTAATCACCAGACGAGTCCGCGCTGTTCGGTGTGCAGACTTCCGGTGAAAGGCAAGTTTTCGACGCGAAGCTTTCGAGGTCGCCCTCTAAGCAGACAGTGTTCCCAGGTCTTGCACGGAGCTGTGGTCAATGTTTGCATACAACTCACCTCAAGTGCTGGCGAGACCAACGATCCGACACCTGCGGGACGGGGTGCGGTTGTCAGTGTAGTGGCTTGAATCCAGGTCTGAACAGTAATTCGTTCGGTCGTTCACACGCGCCTAGTCCAGTTCCCTTGCTGTAGTAAAGCTCCACGGCTGACGTTGATGATCAAGAGTGTATCCATTCAACGTCCGTGGATGATTGGATTCCTTCCACCTCAATTGGTCGCAGCTCGTAAGTTTCTAGGAACGCAGCGAACCATTGGATTTGACCTTTGGGACTGAGTGCACAAGAAATGATCGTTACCGGTCTGGCTATGCCCAGCGTGTCACGGTCCCAAGGCGACTAGCGATGATCAGTCGATTGTGGAGAATTCCACGATCGTATGCTCAAAAATAGGTTGGTTGCTCGAGTCGATTTTACAGAGGTTGGGAGCAGCAGAGCGATCCGGTCTTGGAAGAGCCTGATCCTGTGTTAACCCTCAAGTGTCAGGCGGCTCATACCCTTTCAAGATGGCCTTCCCATTTACCTTCCGTCATGTTCACAACACCTCAGATGGAGGTGATAAGCCTAATACGGATTATAAAACCCAGAGGTACGAGCTGCACTCAACTGAAGTGCCTTTGCACTGTTAAACCACTTCATAGTGGTACAAAGCAACCCGTGCTGCACTCTAGATCATCTATTCTCGTGGACCACGCGTGCGACCGGGCTGGCCTTCACCGGCAACTCGTTTACTACAAGGATAGGACGGACAATGACTTGGGAAGCTGGTGTCACTACCTGAAGCTCCTGTTCTTGCTACACCCTCACCAAGATGGCCATATACACCACCTGTACGACTGCTTCGAAGAAGAGGAAGGTGATGCGTCGTTTACGTTGAGCATGAGACACTGTGACGGGAGTTGCGGTGCTCGATAGGTCGGGTAGGACGACTGAGCGAAGGGAGCGGAGCTGAGGAGAGCAGGTCAGATCATTGAGAGCGGTACGTGAACGGACTCACCAGGAAGAATGCGTTGGCGGCAAATGCATAAAGGAACACTATAGAGTATATTGTCATCCCCGGATGTACTAGTCCCGTAAGCAACGTCAAAATAACACTGTTGGACTGTGAGGGGCGGCAAATTGGGAGGTAGGTAGCTACCTACCCAACGAACTTGTAACCTCCGTACGCGATGAGATCTATGACTTGGCCTGGGCCCTGGACATTGAGCAAGTAGCATCCGCCTTTCACGAAGAGGAAGTCGAGTAAGACTACGACGAGGG